>JARHVA010000968.1:3220000-3325000 GCA_037957365.1 Torreya grandis
TTGTATGACCCCATGAATATTCCATACCATCCTCCTTAATATTCCATATAATCTGATACATGTGATATGAAATCACCATAGTGCCACCCTTTACTGCCAAAAATGAGCTAATCGTACATAAATAAATATTTACAGCTATAAAACATCATCTCTAATAATACTTTCTAGTCAAATCATGTTATTTAGTTTTACATTTATGTCTCTCTATCTATTAAAATAATATGATACCATTTAATATAACCATGGCTACCATCCCTAGTAACATGTGCTCTCTCACCCCTGATGAGTAGCCAAAAAATGAGATAAACATCCTCCAAAGTGATTGTCATCTCCCCTATAGAGAGATAGAAAGTACAAGTAGCTATATTATACCTCTCATCTAATGTTGTAACTAGATGGATATCATAAAAAATTTACCTTAGTCTAGTAACATATTCAAACCTTACCTAATCAATAACGACCTAATCAACCACATCTAGACCTGACTATGCCATTGTGAAAAAATGCCTCCCATGCTAGAACTCTTGTATATGCACATATTTTTGCACATAAAATCAACAAAAAAGTGTTATTAAAAATATTCTATCATGAAAAATCATATTTTTTGTTGATAATTTAAAAATATAGTTGTATTGTAGTGTTGTACAGTAATGTTGAGTTTAAACACATGTGTTGGATGCTTCTATCCAAATTTGGACACTAACATCAACATACCAATTTTACTATCTATAATGCCAACAAAAGTGTCTATTAACCTATTAAATCCAAAAAAATTAATTATATTTACAAATTTTGAAGAAAAAAAATTAATTACCACATAAATCATAAGCAATAATTCTTACTAACTCATTAAAGTCTTGGTTAGCGAAGGTTTTTTGAAGCACATCAAATTGTTGAAATTGTAGATCTCTCTTGCACAACATTTTAAATTTTTATCCAAAGCTAAAATTAAAAAAGGTTTAAAATTGAAATGAAATGGAAATTCATTTCTAAAACCAAATATATATCCCTTGATTTTTTAATGATCAACAATTCAAACGCCCATATCTTCAGCATCAGTTGTCCAAATTTAAAACCACAAGTTGTGTTGGGATCTAGACAATAAGTTATTTCGCATTGTAATTATTTAAACAATTTTTATGAAAAAATAAAAATTGTCTAAATTATTTTCTTATACCCAAGCATCTTTCAAAATTACAAGCATTACTAAATCAATATTATAATTATACTTATAAAATTACCAAAGCATATCACTGATATGCAATTGAATCTTACATGTGCTATATATACATCATAGTCACTTCATCTTTTTATGATGTGGTACCTACAAAATTATATCCCCTCACCTCAAAATGGAGGGCATATCAATGGGGGCATGTCATAAAGGCACAACTTCTTTATTTTCATAAGTTTAGACTACAATGGGGGTATGTCAAAAAGGCATCACCTCCACACTTATTCAATACTCAACATCTCTATTTTATAGTGGGGGCATGTTATAGAAACATGTTCTTCACATTTAGACTAGTTTTTAGATTATATATATTAAGTGGAGGTAATTTATATAAATCTATCCTCCACACTTGTATCGATACCAATTTTATTTAGAATTTATTCACATTATATGGTTCAAATATATGTTTGGGTTAATATTTTATACCTTGGTACTATCACTACACACAAATTACATAGCAGTGATGCATATACTAAGACAAATGCACCAATGTACTCAAAATACATTATCTTGCACCAAATATGATATGGGACATGAACAAGAGTTAATTCATTCTATTTATTGAGACAATGATTTATATTCCAAATTCACTAGATTACAATAGATTGTTACAATTTCATGGATTTAAGTTGAATTTGATTAAATCACTGAACTTCATCAGATTCATAGGTGGGTTGATTAAATAACTCAACCTCTCCATATTATAGAATGAGTTTGATTAACTCACTCAACTTATATTAAATCTTATATGTTTTTGCATTTGATATTTTATTATTGAGACATAGTACTCTTGACATTTATATCACCACTCTTCTTATACCAATTTAGGGCATGATCACTCCCAAAACTCCATGTTATAGATATAACACCTCTAAGGTGAAACCTAGTTGACCACTTATGAACTCATTCATCTTTTAATCCAAAATATGGATGAGGTATCAAGTCCCCTTATACTTATCTAGTCTTCATATTGGAGCTAGTAATTTTAGAATCATCAGTATATAACACATACATAGATTTACTCTATCCATGTTTTTTATTTATTTCAATGCTTTCTACTATTACTCATCTACAAATTCTATGTGTTGATTAATTTTTGACATGATTTTATTTTTAGGTAACATTAAAAAAAAAGGTTCAAAGAGAGTTCAAGTAAAGATAAGGTGTGTTTTACACACCAAGGTATGCATTTTATTTTCCTTTACTTTAGAAATTTTAGTTTCATGTATTAATAGAATAAAGGGGATAGGGGAGGGATGTAGATACCCATATTTGGTACAAGAAAATTTTCATAATATGTTTTCATAGCTTTTACATGTATAGGTTTATTGGTAGATATTTAAACATATAGTGACATTGGTCTCACATGGATCTCTTTGGTTACATGTTTTTTCACTAATTTTATCTACCCCCTTTGGGCCTACATGTTGTCTAAATTTCCTTTTATCTAATGTATGTCAAGTATCCTTGCCTATGTTTATGGTATCTCAATGTTTTATCCTCTCAACACCTATGTCCAAGTTAGACAGATGTGTTAACACATGTGTTGAAACTTGATGTAAGTGTCCAAACTTATATTTTGATCATTTTATATACTTTTCACCTTATGACCATTTTTTTATCCCCATATTTGTATTCTATTTTTGGCTTTTCATGCATCATTGAGTCTTAATTCAAAATTAAGAGATCTCTATATATACAAAGTTATGTTATAGTTCATTTTATCAAGCATTACCAAGAAACAACCTTAATTAACATGTATTTTGTTTTCTTCAAGAGATATTGAGCCATAATACATTTCAGATTATTAGAAATATAAGTTTGAAGCATCCTAAAAAATTAATTTGCACTTGCATTTCTTATACTAAGGGTTATAATAAGAGAAAGAGAATATAGTTGCATAATCACCATTATACACACATACCTAGAAGGGAGAACTAAATTAAATTTTAAATACATCTTTAAAGTATATGGATATGTATGCATCACTTATAAAAAATAACGGTTGCTAAGGTTCACTCAAATCATGTTCTAACCCCTTTTTACCAAGTTATAAGAGGACAAGAGCAATATAATTAGGGTTTTTTTAATTTTTTGCTAGAATACACTCACATTTTGACATATTAGAAAGAACAAAATAGATATACAAGTGAAAACATAGCTTTATTTAAGATTTTTTTCATTCCTATACATATTCTAGACTGGACACCTACATCGATGCTAGTGCCAAAAACTCAATGCATGTGTCTAAGAGGTAAAAATAATCAAAACATAGAAAAAATAGAACTTAGAGCCTAGTTACTATCCTAAGATGATTCCAAATCAATACCACATTCCAAAATATGATACCTAATAAGATACACTCTCTTTATCCCTTGGTTGTATAGTATTTTATTATATTTCTTGCTTATGGTTAAATAAGAAAATTCCAATCATCTATTATATATTGATAAATTTTGAATACTTTCATATTTTATTAACACAATTTTATTTTTTTATTTTGTTTATTTATTGATCTTGTTTATCATAAAATAGGATTTAAAATAATAAGTTGATTATTGAGCTGTGAGACTACGTTAATTATTTCTTTTACCTCATTCTCATTCTCATTCACCTTGGAACTAAAAGTTAGTTTATTGGAAAAAAAAATTAAAATAAGTGGTTAGAGGGTTTTAACCATACCTTATCTTATTTATTACAATAAATTTAACTTCTCTATCCTTAACTATGTGACATAGGTCATCAAAAGATTGGAATTAGTTGAACACAATAGACTCATGTAGAGGAGAAATAAATATTTACTTGACTATATCTTATAATCCATTATCAACTATTAGATTTTTCAATTTAGAAAGCATAAAATTATAATGAATCACATAATCACTAATAGGTTAATTGGATCGTTCTTTAAGTTTTTCAATCTGAACATAAGACATATTTTCAATGATAATTTAAAAGTGTGCTAGAAATTGATTAGCCAAAGGATTGAAAACATGAACCAATTGGATGGGGATATCACCATAAAACCAACATAAGGCATATGAGTTAATACTTTTTAGAAATAATTTATATTTAGATGCATAGTCCAAACATGCTACATGAAAATCTCTAAGATGCTACTTTGGATCACCCTTACCATCATATAATGTAAGCTTAGGTGACACAAAACCTATTGGAAAGGGATAAATTGAGAATGTAAGAACTATTGGAATATTTAATAATGTATAGGAACAATTGGTAGGCATACTGTAGAATAATTTTGTTGTAATGATAAGACTTTTTTATGTAGATAAATAGTTGTATGCATAAGGGTTTGAGCACTTGGTATAATAAATTTTATATCAATGGATGGTATGACGTGAGTGGTAATTGTAGAAGGTATGATATTTTTTTATTGTAGATACTAAACTTTGATCTTTATTACTTAACGATTTCAAGCTTGACACAGATTTACCATAAATGACTTGAGCAATCAAACAAGGTCCTAATTTTCCATTATCTCACACTTGTATGTTATCTTATGAGTCAACCCTTCCATTCTATTTTTACACACCTATAGGAACCTCACTTTTAAACATAATAAATAGTTTTCACATACATCTCTAGACTCTCAATTCAATCCAAATCTACACAAGTTAGTTTTTCTAATTATGATGGTTATCATTAGTTGGTAATGACCTACATTGATCAAAACTGACCCACTCCCAACAACTATTTTCTAAAATTAAACCCATCCTTAATGTCAACCCATAATACTAACATGTTGATGGAATGAGTAATTATTCCTATTGGATCCATCTAAAAAAAATCAATTTCTCATTCAAAAAGGACTTGACACTTATCTATTATACATATATACATTGATGCACATTGAGAAATCTACGATATTTTTCCCAATCTTCCTACCTATCACTAGGTGCACTCACAATCCAAGTCTAAATCAATCAAAATCCAAGTCAAAAAAAGAATTATGAAGTACTAAATCTAATTATTAGTTACATACACATAGAAAATGAGCATAATTGCATAATAAAACTAGGTGGGATAACTACATTTGTCTTGATTTCCCTCCTTATATGTAATAAATGATAAATCATTCGGTAGGGAAGATTTGGATCATCTCAACCCATTACACTTCATCATTTTTATAGGTTTTTATCCTTCATAAGGAAATTTAAGGTTTCAAGCCAAATAAGGTTAATTTTAGATCTACGTACATCATCAAGTTTCAATATCATAAACACTAAGTAGAAAAATATAGTCACAGTTGACCATATAATCATTATGCCCTATTTCTATGTAGGTCAGTAATAACCAAAAGGATAGTATTGATTGGTGATATTGATATGATCTTATAGAATTGACCCAATGTAAATAATGGATCTTCTAGAAGTGAATAAACCAAAGGCCTACTTATCTATAATTTTCACTTTTAAAATAAAACCATAGTCATACAATCAACCATAAAAGCTAATTATCATGACCTTATTACTACTTTATATATTTAGCATTGTCATTGTCAAATCAAAAGAATCAATTTTAATCTTTTACATTCAGCTGTATGCTTGAATTCCATATCTATTGATCTTAATTATATTTTAAAATTTTATCTTAATTAGATTAATATCACCCATTAATCCAAATTTGGGTAAAACATATTGGTGAACCCATACACATCAAATAGTGGAAAATCTTATGTGTTTTCTCAGGGTTTTATATTTTTTCTTTAGGGTTTTATTTTAAGATGTCATTTCTAATTTTCCCATAATAGTACACATTAATCATTACCATCTTTAATGAACATTATTTAAATAATGAATTTACTCTTTTCATATTGTTATACATAGATAGTGTATCTTCTTTGGATCAATTACATAGCCAAATGGGTAACAAAGATTAAATCGAAATTCACTAGTAAGGCTAAAACTACTAATGAATAATCCCAAACATTCCTTATAACATCTAATTAAAGATGCATATTTTTATTAATATATGATAAAAGGCATGCATGACTCATCTTGATAATCCCCCTAATTTTTAGAATGCTAATATTTACCATCTCACTTTTAATATTTATCATCAACTTATATTGGATCCCATAGTCCATGTTATTATAACACGAAGGGATGAGGTGACCCATCTAGTGGTAAAAACCAAAGGAACCTATCATATCCATACTAAAAATACCCACCACCCTCCCAATAAATTAATTAACCCAAGGTTATGAATCATGGATCAACTCAAAAATACCCATGCCAAAATTCCTCTATTATAATTACTTCAAAAAATGCTTATTTACAAAGATATTATCTATGCAACATTATGAGATTCAACCTTACCAAATGATGTAGAAACACCTTACTTGGCTTCTATTTTCAAAACATTATGTTGGATGAAATAAATCATCTCATTTGGAAAATAATATTTTCCCCCTAAACACATTATAGACCAACATCTACAATTTTATATAAAAGTTCATGTATAAAAGAATATATGCAATCAAGTTGTGTTGGATAACATGGATAAACATTTTTAATATTTAAATTTTAAAAATAAATAGGATATGAAATATTCCAATATGAATATTTGATGATTTTATAACATTTCATGAAATTATTAGGACATCCCATGCTACATATTGTTATGGGACCTCAAAAAATAGCTATAATTTTTAGGTCGCGACTATTACATCAATTATAATATTATATTAGAGAGATCATGGATTTATTAGATTAACATAGTTACTTATACCTTACATGCATGTTTAAATTTCATTCATCAAGGATATATATAGACATGCCCTTTGGATCAAGAACCATTCAAGTGTTGTGCATTAACCCAACCATGGGATCATTACAGTACTCACGTGCAATAATTCAAATCAACTAAGGCACAAATATATTATTCAAAATCATTATCAAAAAATCATAATCAATATGGTTTAGGTCTTAAATATTTATAGAAAAAGATATACAAGGCAAGGATTAGGAAAACATGTGCAAGGTAATGTTATCCCCATCCAAACATCTAATAATAAAGAATGAAAAAATCTTGGTTATATATAGAACTAAACAAAAATAAATAATACAATGACCATAAAGATTATTATTTTATACACATTTCTTCAAAGCAGATCTAGAACTAGTATAGGAAGTTCATAATACATCTACACTACAACTGGTATACCCTAAGTTGATTGACGACATATTTTCCCTAGAGATTTATACATTAGATGAATATTTCAAATAATGAAACTCTCCTAGAATACCTTGGGAAATATGAGTAAATAATTTCCTTATATCATAAGAATAGGTTTCATCACACGACTTTCACCTAGACATTCTTTGGAGAAAGTGAAGACACTTATGTCCATATCTAATCGAATGGTCTAGATTGTATTCCTACAACACCATATATGGATGATAAATAAACTATAATTAATGATGAGACAATATAATTTAGTTATGGAATAAATAAAGATCCTAAACCTATGTTTCTATCAATTTTTTTACATAAATATGAAGGAAAGACACTTTGACAAGCTTTACATGACCACACAAATATATTTACATGTGCTTACTCAAGTATGCTAGGAATTCATCTCAAAATCAGAAAACATTATATTTAACTTTATATATATGCCAATTTAGTATAAAAAGGATTCATAAAATGCATCCAAGGTTATGTTATTAGTAAAAAAGGAGATACAAAGATTATTAGATGCATGATTTATTTGATCCATTAATTATCCTAAGTGGGTTTCTAATATAGTACTAGTTACAAAACATAATGGATAGATTTGGTGTTGTAAAAATTATCATAACTTGAAGAAAGATTCACATAAATATAAATTTCCATTGTCAAACATTGACATGATTATTGACCATATAATTGTAAATTTGAGCTATGGATCTAAAATACTAAAAATAGAAATTTTAACCTAAAATTCACAAAAACATCAAAGGGAGAGAATATGGAAGAAAATTAGAAATTAAATAAAAATTATTACCATCAATTTTTTTTCCTTTTGTCTTCCCTCCAATATGTTTAAATCGATTCTTCAAGGATTTTGGATTGTTTATTGGATTGCTATAGATAGACTCAAAATTTTATCATGATGTTGGCTTGATCAAGAAACTTGGATTGCATGGATTCATGGATTCAACGATAGTATAAAGGCTTAGATATATTATGTATATTCATTAATTAGTTTCAAGGCTTTCAAGATAGTTTGGCAATTGAGGAGTGGTAGATTTAAATAGAGGAAAGAGGGAGAATTAAAAAGAATTAAAAATTCCCTTGAAATGTATAGAATTAGAGTCTTCTAGAGATGATGGATAAGATGGAGAGGATTATATAGAATTGGATAATTTTATAATCCATTAGGAAGATATGCAAGATTATTAAATAATTAGATGAGGTGATTAAATAAGTGATTAGGGACTAGGGATGTAGGAGAGCCTAGGAATATGCTACGGTAGGTGGGATTGGAATTTTAAATTCTAATATAATGGAAAAGTGGGATTAATTAGTGGATAATAGGGAATTATGTGAATTAATTAATTTTTGGGTAAGGGATAAAGTTAGTGGATGAAGAAGAATGAAGTAGGATGTTACATAAATGACTAGAAGGGATGATATTAGGATGAAATTAAATAAGATAGATGAGATTATATAGGATAGGTGAAATTAATGTTAATTAATAAAAATATTAGTGATGATAAATAGAGTGAGAAAATTTATATGACTACATTTTTTCCCTCTTTGAAAGGGCATTATGAGTAGATGCAGTTGAAGGAGTAATGGTCTATCAAAGAGTAAAGACATGATATGGATGAATGTTATTAAATGAATTTAGTGGGCACATAATACCCCCTTGAGGGGATATGTAGGGAGGAAGGAGGTGTATGACCACTTGAAAGAGTAAATGATGGGTAGGATGTGATGAATAGATAAAAGGATGGGATGTGAGATGCAAAATATATGATGAATAAAATGAACTCATTGTGAATAATGAGATACAAAGTGATGATGCCCATGGCAAAGACATATGCATAAAGTGAAAATGATTGTGTCATAGTTATTAACACATCCCAAGGGGATTCAATTGTAATATGATAGGACAAAATGCCACAAGCTTTAGATGTATCCCAAGTAAGGATGCATGCAAGGGAACATTGTAAGTTAGGATAAGACAATAATTTGATAAGATTAATGATGATTGTAGCTCAAAGTTAAGTTTGAGTGATATGATGAGGGATAATAGAGAGAAGAATGGATATGGTTGAGTGACCATGAGAAGATAGGAAATTAAAGTTATGGCTGAGATATCCTTGGGTACCAAAATATAGCTAAGTTTTGCCTACATAGTTTGAAGAGACCTCAGGCTGATGTAGTTCTAACTCAAGGATAAATGATAAGATAAACTAGATAAGGATGATGATGAATGTTAGGAATTTTGTTTTTTAGATCGATAATGTGAATTAGGTGAATATAATATTAGGAAAAATAATGGGATATTGGATGAGTGGACTAATCAAATTGATTTGATGATGGGATAAAGATGATGATTAGATTATTAGGTAGGTGATAGAGGATAAGAGAAATGATGAATATGTATATTATCAAGCCATAATTATAGTCAAAGAAATTTAATATAAATATATCACTAGGTAGTATGCCCTATGATATAAGTATGACCAATAGGATGTTGTGACAAAGTGTGTAAAAAGGGGAAAATAATGAACTCTGCATCATTGAGGGCACCTAAAAGCATCATTATACTTTTGGTATCATCATAGAATCCTTCTTCATTTAATAATAGAAAAAAATATGCATGATATAAGACTAAAAATAAATATAGATAAACAAATAAAACATATTATAAATAAGTCAAAGATCAAATAAATAATGTACACAAATATCTACATACAATGTCATAATGTCTTGTCTAATGGTCCTGATGAGAGTTGTTGAAATGATTGATCAAGTGATGAGTTGGACTAGGTTGGCCATGATAATCAAGATGTGAAGTGAAAGTACATTAAAGATATAGGTTTAGATAAGGGTATATATTTGGTATAGATTATGAGGTTATATTCAACTTGAGGATTAACCATGTCATGATCTTAGATGAGAGACTTGTGACTTACCAGATAAAGTGAGACTAGGTCAATGTTAGCTCAATTATAGACTATATTTTCCCTAGTTTGGAATAGGGGATGAAAGACAAGAGTGGGATGGATGATTATGATTTAGGTTATGGAGTATGAAGGACATGGAGATGGATTTGAATATGATAATAGGCATAATACAATAAATCTTGGAATATTTTTGGCTTTTTATAGACTTTATGATTTTTAGGGTTTTTGGAATATTTCAAAATTTAGGTAGTTTGGTTTATGTATGTACACTATACAAAGGGTATTACTATGAAAGGGAATACTAACCCTAGAAACCAATATGAGGATGGAGTAAATAACTAATGGGATGATTAAAGGATGAGGGTGATGTAGAAAAGGGGATGAGGATGAAGGAAGAATGGACTAGGGATTGATAATAACCACATTATGAAGGAATCAGATATCTAGTTTCCTAGATGTCCATTGGAAGATATTCTAAGATGATTTTATAATAGTTCTCAAGACATATTATATGTCCTTAAAATTTTCAAGAATAGAAGAAAGGATTGACATAATATGCAATATATGATAGCAGATGATGGGTAGAAATGATAGACAAAGGGGATATGACATGGATGGGATTGACAAGGAATAGATTTTGCCTCCAAGTTTTAAGGTAAAATGTGGATAATAAATTATTTTACCATGACACTAGAAATTGGTTTTTATCATGTTACTTTCCCAAGGTACCAAAAGACTAGTTTTCACCATTGGATGAATGATTTTTTTTGTATTTTTGACTTTTTTTTTAAACATATCAATTTATTGGATATGGGAGATATGTAGGATGTGTACATTTTATTGATCTTCAAAAAACACCAATTATAGATAAAAATTATACAAATATCATGTTTTTGATGCTATATTCATTGATGTCCTTGTGACCCTTGTTGATTCTTAATTTAACATCCTCTAGACATCTCAACTAGGTGTCTTTGTAACTACTATGAGAGATAACATTGCCCAAGTATTTTATGTATGATAATGATGGTATTATGTCTTGATTTTGATGGTGGGATATAGGATGTGGATAATTGATGTGGTTATGATGGACAAGGTGACTAGATGGAAATAAAAAATAGGGTTTAATAGTTACATACACCATTGGACATGGTGGAGGGGATATTTTTGATTGGTGTCATATGTTAAATGAGATTCAAGGTTCCAAGACCTTATAACTTATTTTTTATTTGATCCTAACATTAGTAGGATTTTCAACCATATTGTGATTACTTTTGAAATATTTTTGACTGCTAATATTTGAATTGGATTTTGATTGCCCCTAGTGCTAGTAACTAGGATTCACCAGGGGAATTTGATATTAGATGATTATTATTTTGACTTTGATAGTCCCATAGCACTTCAAGGATATTTATACTAGGTGGTGATGAATTTTTACTTGACTAATTAAAAAATTCTTCTTGACTTTGATTGATTATTTTTGGATCATAACTGACTCAAATATTTGTCTTGATTAATTTATTATTACCTTGGATCCTTTTAGATTTGGAACACAAGAGTGCATGATGAATGTAATCGAAAAATGTGTGTTTATCCCATTCATGGAGTAAGATGGAGGTATTATTAAGAAGAGGTGGATGATTAGGGATGGGTGGTGAAAGAGGTGGATTAAGGGGATGGAGGGAATCATAGTCCTTATAAAATGTACTAGGAAACCTAACCTAAATGTCAAAGAAAGTGTCCTCAAGAGTATCAAAAGGATCACCAAGACTCTTTATATAATTATCATCTAAAGTTAAGTCATAAACAACTTGATGGTATGATAAACCATCCAATAATTATGTTATAACTTCATCATCCTAATATGGATCAATAATTGTGCCTTGTGATTGGTCAAGATTCAATGTAGATATATCTTCAAAGAGATAGGTGTTGATATGAATTTCATTTTTTTAAGAGATGATGCTTCTAACATGGATTTTGATTAATATGCTATGTTGGATATGATCTTGACCACTCTAATGTAGATGACCATTCTGATGCTAAATTTGGTAGGGATGTTGATGAGGTGATATATCCCATAGATGATTTTCTGATAGTATCCATATTATTGTATGCAAGTACCTTCTTCCCCTTGGGTTTGTGAAGGGATGTTTTAGGATTAATGTATTTGTGAAGATGGGGGATTTGATGTGGATAATATATAGGTATGGTTTGATCAGGGATGGTTATGTTATGGTGAGTATTAGGTCAATGACCTTGATTGAGGATGGAAGAAGTTTGATCATACTTAGTAAATGCTTCTTAGCATACCCCTTTTTCACATTCCTAGGTGTGGATGCATTAGATTCACCCTATATTTCAATTTTAACATTATCAATTAAGTTTTGGAAATAATATATAAATGGGTGACATATATTAATATAATTATTAGGGACTTTATGATATATATAAAATTGTTCTACTAGATACCATGAGGGTGTATGTTTGGAAAAATATATGGATCTTATTTTTGAGTGAATAATCATGCCTATGACCCCTAATTTCCAAAATAGGGCTTCTAAAAATATTGGGAGAGGGGTATATTTCTTATCTCTAGTATTATCTTTAAGAGTGGAAGAATGTGAAATTGATGTCATGATGTAAAGAGATGGTGGAGCGTGAGATTTTTTAGGAGGTGAATAGGAATTAGATGAGTTTTTAAATCTAGGCTTCATTTTTCTAGTAGGATGGGAGATTTGTGATGGGTTATGCTTGGTAAATGCAAGGAATCAGCTATAGATGGGTATGAACTAGAGGTAAGGTTAGATGAATAGGTTAAATGCCTTTGGAAATTTGGTCAACCATATGAAGGAGACATAAGACAACTACATCCTTATTTTAATTGATATACTTATAAACAAGGTTATATATGGACTAGGAAGGTCATGACTATGACTAGGACTAGTGGATTAGTTGTCATAAGAATTGGATGTGCATAAGGATAAGGTTTGATGTGAGTCTTGTTTGGTATGTGACCTTAGGTTTAGGGGCTCAAAATCATTGGTAATGTGGGAGCCCATCTCCAATATCCATAAAATGCACTCGTCCCTATTGGTAAATATATACTTGTGGAATAGGGTGATCTCATCACTTATATATTGAAGGATGTTATGACTATGGTTATGAGTAATGAAAAATAGGGTTGACCATGGTGGTATAGCATGTGGGCTAGGTTTATATGGGTATTATTTATGGGGAAGGACATAGGACATTAATTTAGGCTTAACGTGATCAAGGTCTCCATGTAGGCAAACACCCATTTTTAAGGCCTGCAAAAGGATCTCATCCTCATTAGCAAATAGGTATTGTTCCATGAGAACTAGGTCTAAATCCATGTGGGTAGATAAAAAAATGTGTAATAAATTAAATGGGGATAATGTGAAGGTAAAAATACTATCTTTGGACAAAGTAATTCTAAATGACCAAGCTAGTATGACAAGTGATGGTGAAGATGAGATGGACTAAATTGACTATGATATAAGACTAGGATCATATTTAAAATTAATAGTATGATATGTGTTAATGATCTATCAATAATTTCTATTTTTCAAGCTATAAAAATGATGGGGATTCAACTAGTGCCTAGATTCAAACTAGAAAGATGATAATTAGATGGGTGTTAGTTATAAATAGTCAAGATGACTAGATTAGAAACAACTAGATTGATGACAATTAGATGCTAAATTGAAATTGACAAAGTGATAGATTGTTAATATGGTATTAAATAAATATGAATTTTTAAAAAGTAAAGGATGATGGAAAATTATGGTGGACTAAAGTGATAGGATTATATGTAAGGATGAAAAAGGGACTATCTCAAGCTTTAAACTAATTTGTTCAAGGTTAGATGGATATAATATTATGTGATGAAGGATGGAGGGATCAAAGATGTTAGGATTAATGATGGTGATGTAATTATGATTGGTGGTATGGTGAATATGATTTGGACAAGTATGTTACCTTAAACCCAACAAAAATGTGTTGTGGGATAAAAAGGCAAGACCAAGTAAGATGGGGTTTGTCTAGATGGAGTAAGACTAGATGAGGTGAATTAGGTTATAATGTGTTTGATATGGGATGATAGGATGTATAAAATATATAATATTATAAAATATTAGGTATATATAAGATATGATGACAAGATAAATAGATAAGGTTGTTAAAGAAGAATAAGAATGTACAAGATAGGTTTATGGCTACAATGCATAAGACAATAAGGATATACAAGATGATGATATACAAATCCTTGATATTTGTGTATAGGTTTAGGTAAAAAGATGACTCAGTTCACAAATAACACTGGTATAACATGACACACAACAAAGAAAGTAAACCACAAACCTAAGATTAGTAATCCTATGGATGTGTAACCAAATAACTACATTACCCATTGACTTTGTAGGTGATTATAGTGACCCATTTGTAATTTCCCAAACCCTCTCAACCCCATTTACACATGAAAATCATGTTGGAGCTAATAATGACTCTAGCATCAAGTCAGTTGTTACATTTTATGGTCATACTCTAGGTTTATATAAAGTCTCTATAGGCATGCCCAATTTATGCAAGTTACATTGGGCCCAAATTTGTGTAGGGTTTTGTATAATATTTGGTTTAGAGAATTAACTCTTTCCCTTCATACAAGACCTATATGGGGTCAACCACTTATCCTAATGATATTTATCCTTGATATTTACACTCTAATAGAACATAGAGAGTAGATTTATGCATGGTGGTGAAATCCATGATCAAAATCCACCTAAGACTAGGGAAAATGCATAGGAATCACTTTCACATCATGTTACCCTTAAAAAATAAAAATTTAGGAGGGTTTATTACTAGTTTTTTTTCATCTAAGACTTGCCACTAGGATGTAAAGAGGAGAGCATACACCATTGTATCCCTCTGATCACACTCAAACAAGAAACAATATTTATTAACTGATTAATTAAGTGTGATATATATAAAATATATACAAGATTTTTTTCAAAATGCCAAAATCTTTGATAGATGTTTTTCAAAGCAAGTGATTAGTAGTTTCAATTTTCAATATTGAGTGTAAACCTACAAGAGAAGACATTAGAAAAAAATATGACCTATAAGAGAATATGTTATCAATCCAAAATTACCACTAGATTCACCCTTGTAAGAAACAAAAAATTAGTCCAATAACCCTTAATAAAAGCATTGAAAAAAATTATAATTTTGCTCTAAACTTCTTTAGATGAGGGACCATAATGTAGGTGTATAGGTTTGGTATCCCCCTATAGTTTCAAGTGTCAATGCACCTTATGGGGTTAAGGGTTATCAACCCTTATGGGGTCAATGTGCAATTCCCCTTATATGGTCCAAGGGTAGTACCCTAGGCTAAATGCAATTTGGGACTTGCAAAACCCTTGGAATGACTCAAAATTCACTAAAAATGATCTTTAAAAATGTACTCAAAAAGGAAAAATTGAATGAAAAAATGAATTAAAAATCTCTACTATAGAAGTTAAATCACTTATACACATTCATTGCTATGTAAAATCATTCGAGAGAGACAAAACTACAACTAACAAGTCAAAATTACAGTTATGAGATACGCAATTTTATAGATGGTTAGCTGACTAAATCTATGATGTTAGGTAAAATCACCTATGGTTATTTCAAAATTGCCTCTAGAAATTAAAACTACATATGTCAATAAGTGCTTTTTTAATTTATAGAAATATGATAAATCTCAGAACATACTACAAAAATAGTGTTTAGGATGCCAAAAGTGATTTTGTTCTAATTAAAATAGGTTTATATCAAATAAAATTAGGTAAATGTAAGATCAAAACCTATTACTACTTTATTCTAGGTTAAATTACTAAAAAAATACTATTAAAATGAACAATGACACCCAAATTCAAAATCACCTAAATAAACTCAAAACCACCTAGGAAACTCAGAATTACCTTTTTCAAGAGGTAGTTTTGTAAAGATTAAAATTTTCACTATATACAGAATGTGAAAAAATATCTTATGAGAATAAAACCTATCTATCTATAGAGGAATTAAATATATATTAATAAAGACAAAAAACTAGAATGTCAATAACTATTATCTAATTACTGGCAAAACTATCTCTATAGTTGCCAAAACCACCTCTAAAATTCAAAACTAACTCTGTGGATAGGAAATTCTAAATGTTATAGATAAAAGGTTATTTAAGGGATAATGACCATGTCTGATTATATTATTTCCTCCCATATAGCATTATTTTAAATAAATAGAGACAAAAATTACCAAATATCCAAAAACATAATTTTTATTTAGTGACTTTATGTCTATATCAAAACCACCTCTTGTAGAGGTAGAACTGTAACTAAAAATTAAAATTTCCTTTGTCAAGAGGTGATTTTATATGAGGTAATAAATATACCAAAAATGTTACCAGTTAGCGATTAAGTTCATGTGGCTGGTTAAAATTGCCTCTAGTGTAAAATTGCCTTTGCAAAATCATAGTTTACATCGCAATATCACCTTTCACCTAGAATGTGAAATTTTCAAAATTTTAGATCCAAATATTCTTATAATAAATCCTACAATTTTATTCAAAAATCCTTACACACACCAAGGATTATATTAAAGGAAGGCTCCCTCTATGGTTCCAATGTATGCTTGTAAATTTGGGCTATGGATCTAAAATACTAAATTAATAATTTTAACTCAAAATTCACAAAAAACATCAAAGGGAGAGAATATGGAAGAAAAATAGAAATTAAATAAGAATTATTACCATTATTTTTTATCCTCTTGGCTTCCCTCCAAGATCTTCAAACTGATTCTTCAAGGATTTTGGATTGTTTATTGGATTGCTATGGATAGACTTAAAATTTTAGCATGACGTTGGCTTGATCAAGAGACTTGGCTTACAAGGATTCTATGATAATGTGAAGGCTTATAGAGATTATGTTTATTCACTAATTAATTATAAGTATTTAAAGTTAGTTTGGCCATGGAAGAGTGGTAGATTGAAATAGAGGAGAGAGGGAAAATTAAAAGGAATTACAAAATCCTTGGAAACCTCTAGATTTATAGGCTTCTAGAGGGGAGGGATAAGTTAGAGAGGATTATAGAATTGGAGTATTATAAAACCCACTAGGAGGATAGTAAATATTAGTGAATAATTAGATGAGGTGATTAAATAGTGATTAAGAACTAGGGATGTAAGAGAGACTAAGAATAGGCTAGGGTAGGTGGGATTCTAATTTTAAATTCCAATATAATGGATAAGTGGGATTAGTTAATAGATAATAGGTAATTAGGTCAATTAAATAATATTTTGGGTAGGGGTAAGATTAGTGGATGAAAAATAATTAATGGGGATGCTAGATAAATGACTAGAAGGGATGATATTAGGATGAAATTTAATGAGATAGTTGAGATTAGACATGATAAGTAAAATTAGAGTTGACTAATAATATTATTAGTGATGGTAAATGGAGAGAGTAATTTTAGGTGCATACATTGACTCTAAAAATAGTTATGAGATGTTATCATTCATGGATGGTTTATTAGGATACAATCAAATCAAAATCAATCTAAAAGATTAAGGAAAAACTTCATTTACTACACCATAAGGAACATATTGTTATGTGTTCATGCCTTTAAGAGTGAAATTTTTTGGGGTTAATTATTAGTGATCCAAGCCCAATATCTTTCATGACTATATACATAAAACAATGGACCACTATGTAGATGATTTACTTGAAAAATCAAAACAATGACATGATCATGTTCTAGATTCATGAATGTTTTTTGAATGGTTATGGAAACATAATGTGCACTTAAGTCCAAAAAATGTGTATTTTAGGGATCTTATGAGAAATTATTGGGATACATCATATCTTAATGAGGCATTGAGATAGATCCAAAAAAGGTCAAATCTATTTTAGAAAGGCCTCCACCCAGAAGCCTATCACAATAGCAATAATTATATAAAAAAATTTAGGCAAAAAGATGTTTTGTGCCCAATTATTTGATAAGACATAACCCTTCACATGATTATTAAATAATGATAAAAGTTTAGATGGGATGTAAATTTTCAATAGTGTTTTGATGCAATCAAATAATATTTACTTAATCCACCTAGTATCATGCCTCCAACACTAGATATACCTTTACTATTATACATATTGGTCATAGATCATGCTTTGGGAATTATATTAGCAAAATATGATGATGATCACAAATAATGGATTGTGTATTATATCATTCCAACACTTGTGGATTATGATAAAAATTAAAATACCATAGAAAATCTATGCTTAGATCTTATTTTTATTACACAAAAATTTCAACATTACATGTTCAGTAATGAGACAAGTCATTATAAAACTTGATCCACTCAATTTCCTTGTGTCAAAAACACAATTATTTGGATACATAGATAAATGGATAATATTACTCATGAAATTTGATTCAAAAAATTATATCTTAAAATTTGATAAAATGAAAAGTTATCACAGACCAACTAGTTGTTGTTCCAATAATAGATGTAATACCAATTAATGATGATTTTTGAGATGAGTTTACTTCATATAACATAGATGATGATATTTAGACCATGTACATTGATGGATTTAAATGTGACACAAGTTTTAATATTGGTATACTCTTCATTACACCTTGAAACCTATGACATATGTATATCGTTTGGACTTTTCATGTACAAAAAACATAACATACTATGATGCATTGATACTTTGGTTATTTACAACATGAACATTAAAGATAAAATAACTATGGGTATATGGATATTATTATCTAGTTTTGAAATCTACAAAACAAAGTAAGAAAAGTTAATCAGATACAAAAAATGATACAATGATTGTAAACACACTTTGATTCTTTCTCAATACAAATCATATCATGAAAATATAATCATCATGTTGATACCATGGATAGCACAACTCCCTTGATTCCCATCAACATCAATAATGGTCATACAATATTTACTATCTTAAATTTATAACATACATCCTCTCTATAATAGAAGTAAAGTCTATTGAGGTCATAACAGTTACTTATATTACTATTAATTCATAATAGTATAGTGATATATATAAATTTTTATATATATCATTTATCTTATAAACTACTACACATAATGAAAACTTGAAACTCAAGTTCTAGGAGCAAATCATCAATAATAAACTAATATTGGTGAGATTATAATTGATGTAATTAAATAAGTGGTACCTAATATGCCCCTATAAAAATCAAAAGTAGTTAGACATGTAGTTATATGCAATTGTAAAGAAATTAAATGTGATGATGTAATTATAATATGATCTGATGAGAATGCAGAAGTTATCATTGATCAAAAAGGAAATCCAAAAGGAAATTGAGTTTTTGTTTTAGTTATTAAGGAATTGAAAGAATTAAATTTCACCAAAATAATATCATTGGTCCCCGAAGTATTATAAATACCAATAGATCATTAATAGGTAAATATTTAATCTCAAACATATTCCTTAAAAATGATAAGCATGCCTTTTATATTGAGATCAAGAATTATTAAGAATTAGTTCATCATGGGTAATGACACTATTTCCAATCTAATAATTATATAATAAATTCTAACATGGATCCTTTGACAAGAAGGTTTTATATAAAAAATATTTAATTATTATATGGGATATTGTGTAAATTATCTATAGCCAAATTACCTTTTATAGTTAAGAGAGCATATGTCAATTTGTTTGATGGAAATGTACCTGGTCCCTGACCAATTTAAATATTAGTTCTAAAACTATCATGGTTCTATGAAAGGAGAACATATTTTTAGTTATGATGTTCTAGTGGAACACATGAGGAAATAAGAACTTCATGAACTTTACAAAAACATGGATGATGATCCATTATATAGCTCAAATAGTGAGGAGATATTTCATGAAATAGATAAACTCTACCTCCATCACAAGAAGAATGACTTTATATTTGAAGAATGTATGTCCCTACAAAGGGAAGCAATGCATTATGTGTTAATTGGAGGATATTTATTCAAAAAATATTTAAAATGGAAATTATCTTGGTGTCTTACGCATGATGAATCTAAAATTTCTTTACTCAAAATACATGATAGTGAATGTGAGGGGAATTTTAGCATAAAATCAATGTATTATAAAATCATGACATAAGGGTACTATTGGCTAATAATGGAACAAAAATTCTAAGAGCGTGTTAAGTCTTATCTAAATGTCAGAACCATAGTAATCTAAATCATGTTTAATCATAAGAATCATAACATATTGTTTCACCATGGTTTTTCTCCCTTTAGGGATTGATCTTGATTGTAAAGATAATCTTTTATTATTATAGCTACGTAATATTTCAAAAAATGGGTAGAAACCATACCATTATCATTAACTACATAGTAAGATATATGTAGATTCCTAACGATGAATATCATCTCATATTTAGATTACCATTATTCATTGTCATAGATAGTTGGTCCTCTTATAAGAAGAAAATGGTTAAGAGATTTTTTTCCAAAGATGAGATATGTCATATAATTTATACACCATATTATCCATAAGGTAGCTGACAAGTAAAAGTAATAAATAAAACAATTTCAAATATATTAATCAAAATAGTCACCAAGAATGTTGTGTATTAGCACAATCAAATTATTTATGTAATTTGGACCTATCACACAAGTTTCCACATACCAACTAAGGCTACACCTTTATTATTTATAAATCCAATATTACCTTTATATTTGGAGATATCTTATTTATGTGTTTGTTTGAAAGATACAAGTAAAGATAATGAATATCAATAGAAGCGATTACATGAATTAGAAACACTAGATAGCATATGCATACAAGTTATTGAAAGTATTAAAGTCTACCAAGATAGAATCAGGAGATCATATCAAAATAAAGTTTACAATTTATGAATATAAAATTGGAGACTTGGTACTAAAAGATAATCAATATAAAACCAATTCCAATAAAGAGAACAAATGTAAATTTAAGCCAAATTACCTAGGGCTATTTATGGTTACAGAACAAAGGTAGGTAAAAAAGCCTATCAATTAGCTACACTAGAATGTAAACCTAAGAGGAACCCTATGAAAATATTTCATTTATGATGATATTATACATGATTTTAAATATTTCCAAAATACAAAAATATTGAAATACCAAAAATATTCAAAAATTCAAAAAATTCAAAATCAGAACATGTGCATGACATGATTGTTAGTTTTCACTATTTACATATATTATTTATTACATGCTTATTATATGGCATATTATTTACATAAACATGTATTTCATAGTATATGAGTGTTATGTAGGACATATATTTTAAACTTGGACATAGAGATGTTAGTTTTACCTCTATCTAGTGGTCATACCAAAACTGGTAGCATCTTGTTCTACATATTTCATTATTACATGTTATATCTTTTTATGATTTCTATACCATGTTAAGATACCTATATTTATTACACATGCCTTCATATTTACTCATTTATTACACATTGATATATGATTTTCCATTATATTGTGATGTGACATTGATATATATGGATGGTGTAGATAATTCTTTATTTTATGTTCCATTATTATTTTTACTCTTTTACATGGTAGGTTACATTGTGTGTGATTATTGTGTAGAATTTAGCCTTTTTTTTTGAAATATTGTATGTCCATTATTTATGACTTTTTTATGTCCTCTTACATGTGGCCCTTGGCCTTGTTTGTTGCAAAGTTTATTGTCCCTTATATGTGGCCCTTGGCTTATATGTGACACTAACCATTACATTTGCTAAGCTTGATGACATTGATGGGTGACATGATATATATATATATATATATATTGAATTATTATTGGTATTATTATTTATAGATACTTATATTTCATGTTTAATTAATACATTTATCTAGACATGATACTTACATGTCATGCATTACATATGTTACATACATGCCATGATTAACAATACATTACTATCTATGATGACATATTCTCCACATGATAAAATGATATTACATGTTGATATTTTTACATGAAAAGATAAAATTAACTCTTATTTGAGGTGATTGACTCATAATATTAATACCTCACCTAAAAATAGGGGCATTACAATGGCTTTGTCATTGAGACATAACCCTCCTCGAGCACAAAATCAGAGAAAAATACAAGTTTCACAGATTTTAGATATTTCATAGATTTAGATGGTTTAGCTATCATATTAGTTTATATACATGACAAATATTTTTAAATTTATTTAAAATATAGCGGAATATGCCATGCATATTTACTCACATTATATACATTTGAATATACATTCATACACAATTGGATGCATATGCATGATCATATGCACAACAATTTATAAGAACAAAATTACATATTTTTACGTAAACATACATTTGAGATATATATTCTCAAAATTAGCATATATATGAATATAATTATCTATAATTTGGTATATACTTATGGGTAATGATACTAGTTCATGCACATATACATAATATAGTTAAAGTTGAATGAAAAATGGTTGTCATCCTGCTTCACACTTATCAAATATATGATCATGATGGGGGCATGGATATACTCCATTCTATTTTGATCATGCATTATACTCTACATTTAGTGAAAATACATAATTAAATCTACATACATGATGGGGGAATGAACATTTTTCATTCCATTTTGATCATGCATTTTTACTTTACATGGATCAAACTTGAACAAACTACAATGAAACATTACAATTAAATATATAATCCATCTGCAATCGATGATTCATTTTTTAATGAACCTTTCCTTATTGGTCAAATCATTGACTTGTGTAGAAATTTTCTTTGAGTTAAACCTAATTTTATGATTCTCTCTCTTTTTCTTTCATAGCTATTTGGATTAGTACATTATGTACTTTTAACTACATTCATGAGGATTGGGGAATGTGACCTTCCCAACCTGAGATATTGCATAGTTACAAAAGTTTGAGACATAAACACCCTATCTCTCTAATGTTTCAACAAGGAAGCATCATCTTCAACAAGTTTTAAGGGTAACATGATTTTTGTCAACACGAAAGTGTACTCTAACCCTTGCTTTTTAAATTTTCAAATTTAAGTTTCAAATTTCACATACGTACATGATCTAATTCATTATCATTTCATATTTACATGGAATAAATATGTACATTTGGATCCATCTCTTAAAAGGTAAAGTGTGCTGTACACACTCATGCACATTTTATTCTTTTTCTCTAGCAATTCCATTACTAGAATAAAAGGGGGATATTTTTAGATACTAAAATTTTGTCTTCATTACTTATGTAAACACATAAATCAACATTTTTCACTAAAAATGAACTCATAACTAGTCCTTTTACACACATAGCTCATGTCCAATTCTATGGCTCTAATCCATTAGTACTCTATTTCAATGTAGATGATCCATATTTTCAAGAAAATTCTAATTATGAATATTCATATTCAACATTCTAAGTAACTTGTACTTTTTATTAGACTAATCTAGACTTATAATTTATTTTTTTATACTCCTAATACAAGGTCACTCTGTTGTTGCTTACACAACATGTCCAAAATCTTCAAAGAATTAGGGAACCTCTTTTTTTTTCCCTTATGATCTACTCTCACTTATGCTTATAGTTCATTGGTCTTAGCAGCATAAGTTTCCTTGCTAATGTATCTATATTTGGGTATTCAATCAAGACCTAGAACCACTACCATTGTAAATGTCACATCTGTGTGATTCAACTTTGTATTTTACACTTAACATAAACATGGAGTTATGACCTCCTAATTTGAATTTAAATCTTATCTCTCTTAGCTCTCAGTTCTCTCAGCCTATTCTAAGAGGTAATTTTTATATCTATGCCCTTTAGGATCCTAAAATTTATCCCATTGTGATGACCAAGTCTGAATGATTAAGTTTTAGATATAGCACTTGGCCTCCAAGTAGAGTCTTGTTGCACTTACATTCATTTGAGATTCTTGCCTACCTATTCTCTCAGCTCCTTACAACTGATTCAGGGGGTCACATTGATATATATTCCCATTAGACCTCCCAAACATACCCTATCCTATCTAACTTACTTTTATAAATAAGTTTGATGTTTTACTCTTTAAGTAGAAATATATTTTTGAGATACTTATCCTATGTGTCGAGTATTCGAACCAGTTTTTATCTAACTTACTTGGCTCTCCTAATTTTCCATAGGGGGTCATTTTGGTTTTTATGCCTTTTCATCCTCTATAACTTGCCCCATATTATTTAATAGGATCATTTGAGTAAGTTTCATATTTTGGACTCCTCCCAAAAGTGACTTATAGATCCCCATATCCTACTTGTAAAATCTTGATCATCTTTAGAATAAAACTTGTCAAAATATCCATTTGGGTTTATATAGGCCTATTTCCTAATTTACTGACCTAATTATAATTTTTCATGATATTTGGTCTATGTTTTAAAATTTCTAACTCCATAAACCTGATTAGGTTCCTAAACCCTAATTAGATATGGGAGGGGGAGTCATGTGTCATTTCCTTAATAATCATACTTTAAAGTCTCAATTACGTATGATTGAAGTGGCTAGGTGATTTTATTTGTTAATAAAAATTATATCTTTTAATAAGTGTAGTTTTATTTATCATTAACAGTCCTAATTCTAGTTGGGGATATTTTATCGACTAGGTTTGTTCATGTTTACCATTGAATTTTCAATGTTAATCATGGGATGGTTCCTTGATTATGTCATGGTCCATCCCTAGGCCCTTCCATATTTATAATCAAAGCCCCGAGCCATGACTAGGTTATTGGGGATCTCAAGACCCTTATTTCTATGTTAATCAGGGGGAAAGTCCCAACTAGGTCAGTGACTTCTTCCCCCATTGAGGCCTTTGCATTTTAGGGTTTTACCCTTTAGAAACCCAATGGAATTATATCCAATATTTTAATCCCCAAACACCCTAGTTATAATGTGAAATGTTAAGACAATGCATGGAGATGCAATCAGGGGTCCCATGCCTAATTATGTTTTAGGGCCCCAATTAATTTTTTCCACTAATTTTGAATTTATAACTCAGTGGTAATTGGTAAATAAACACTTGATTGGGGATTTGAGCATGAGAATAGTGTCTCCAAATGCTATTTGGGCTTCTAAAGCTTGATTAGCAATCAGATTATTAAAAAAAAAAATACTAACATTTAAATAGACCTGATGATTGCCTAGAATATGTCTACCCAGGCCATTTTTAGCATGACTCCCATTGTTTGATGATAACTTGGGCATATTATGTCTATTTTTGAAATAATTCATGTTGTCAAAAATTTGGTTCTAACTCTTAACACAATGGTACTTCAATTTTGATGGATTTTTCCTCTAGAAAAACCTATTCATGTTTTATGTCAAATTTACTATTCATTTCTTTTAATTACAAGTCTTAACTTGTTTTTTAGTCTTCTGTAGGATTTTTAATGGTGAAAGTGGAGAATTTTGAGGAAAATTAAGGAGAAAGAGGTATTTGAGGCATTAATGGTGGTTTTTAAATCATTCTTGAGGGAAAATCTCTCCCTTGATAGACCAATAAGCTATATATTTCTTGTATTTTACACTCTAAGGGTTAGATTTTTCTCATTAGGAGAGATTTTGAGCCAATCCCTTTTATTTTTATACATTTTTCATGATTTTTAGTCTTAATCTATCCCTCAAATCCTCTCTTATCATTATGCTAGGAAAATATTTGGGAGAATGATTGTAATGAAATCAGATTCAATTATCAAAATGATATATTTTGATTAGTATAATAGTTGGGTTTATTTGTCTCCATTTTCACGTGTATGGTGGTGGTGGTTTTTATTCCTTTGTTTGTTCTTCCTAGGATCTTTTATTGGATTTTCATTTAATTTTATAGACATTGACTAGATCAGGGACTAATTAATGGAGCTCATTCAATCATGAAACTAAATTTGTCAACATTATTAGAATATTTTATTTTCTTACCCTTCCTCTTTTATTTGGTTTTTATTTTAATTAGTTTTTAAGTTAAGGTTTGAATGAAATATGAATGAATGTTTATCTTCATTACTTAAATATATTTTCCATTCTACTATTACATTGTTGAGTGTTAAATAAATGGAATGAAGAAACTAGGATCAGGTAAAACCACATAAAATAAAACCCTAAATGTTGATTTGTAATTGGGCAAGTTTTAAATACAATCTTTTCTATTTTTCTTCTTGCAATAAAATGACTTAATGAATGAATTAAAAGCATACATTTTCATTATCAACATGATATAAAACCCATTTAAAAAAACAATAAACACATCATGTTTTACATTATTCAACCACCCAAATCCTGTTGAAATGAAGTTAAAAGTTTGGAATAGGTGAACCAATAAAGTCCCTTTGAAATGAATGGTCACAACAAGCCACTAAGTGAAGATCAGTGCACCTAGACTAGGTAGACATAAACCTTGGTGTATTCCCATGAATATCCTTTCAAGAGAGTAAATTCATGAGATGAACAAATAACATTGGCACGTGCTAAAACACATGTCAACACACTCCTTCAAGACTATCCCACAGATTGGTATTGTCTAAATTCATCGACTGTATCTTCCTTATAAATAACAACTATTTGCTCAAATTTAAATTCACCTAATAGGTCATCCCACACATTTTTTAATTTTTATTCAAGGAATTTCCCAAGAAATAACTATAAATCCACATTTTCTAACCATTTTCTCACTAAAGGCTTACATGAAGAAAAAGCACTAGAACATTTAACTACACATTGAGAGGAAATCATATTTATTCCCAATTCTAAGACCACACAACCCTAGTAGCCTTAAGCTAAGTATATATACACTTTAAAAGTCCCAAGTCATTGTTGAATCACATAGTTACACCAATATTGCACCAACATATAGTATTATGCCAATATCTCACACATACCATTGTAGCATGGAAGAACTACATGGAGTTTGATCTCTCTATTCGGAGTATTACTATGTAGGCAACACTCAATATAGGGGGTGTTGAGGTCAAGCACAAATTTAATCACTAACCTTTTTTCTTATAATTTTTTTTATGCCTCATGGTCTATTGAGTTAGGGTTCTAAGTGTAGACACTCCTTTTTTACCACATTTTGTGTCTATAGCAAACTCTAAAATGATTTTTAGAAAACAACATAATTTAAGCCTATAAGTCACCAAAATGCCCAAATTTATCCATGCATGGGACATAACTACCTAGAATCATGTTGAGACATCCTTATTTGGGGTATTACCCTATATGAAATGATAACCTATCTTAGATTCAACCCCAGTCAAATTGGAACCTAGAAAATTAATAAATTAACCTTTTGATGTATTAAATAAAAATCCTAAAATAATTCATAAATTCCAAAAACCCTAAGCAAGTTTAATTAACAAGTAAATTCAATTAACTACTTAATTAAAAATTCCAAGTTTAATTAGAGAATATAATTTTTCTAAAAACAAATTCAATAAAGATGAGGTCAAAGTTAAGGGAATTAGTAATATATTTTATTAATTCCTAAAATTCAAATAAAAGGTGAGTCTCAACCTCACAAATATCTTCTATGAGTTTTCAAGCCTTCATAATTATTTTGACCCAACCCATGGTTAACCTAAACTTGAAAAAGATTAATCTAAACAAAACCAAGGTTGAAATTAAACCTAACCACACTAGGGTTAGAGTTAGTTTTAAGACCTATAAATAAAAGTGCCCTCCCTCTATTTCAATAAGATTTTGTGTGTAAGGTTATTCTAAAGGAATGCCTTCAAGAATATCTAAAACAAAGTTATAATTCAAAATTGATTCAAGAAGATTCACATGCAAAACCAATATAGGCCTCAAGTGGTTATAGAGAAGTGTTTCCAAAATTGAAATTGAATTGATCAAAGTCTCTATTCCCCACACATTGAGCAAGGACATTCTTTATGCAAATGAATGAGAATTACTTTGACAAGGGAGGTAACATAGTTTTATGTTTTTAGATTCTATTTATATTTTTGTTCAATGTGTTAAGATCCCTTAAGTACCTTGGCAATATTATTTTAGATTTTATTGTATTGTTTGATTTGAATTCTTTATTCATTAACAAGAAACTAATGAAATTTGGCTCTTTATATTCCTAATGATACATAATGGCATGCCCAATGGGACCACACACCCTAAATGGACCAAATGATTGATGTGGAACCTTAAAAATTATTAAAAAGATAACTCATAACTTCAAGTTTTTAGTTTTATGACTTAATTTCACATCATTTTATTTAGTTACTAACTGACAACTTCACCCTACTAAATGATGGCTTTGCCTAGTTTATCTTCTATTTTTGTGATTATTTATTTTATAAGAATGGATTCACATAAGTGGCATCGATCTATTATGAAATCAGTGACATTGACCTATGTTAAATCATCCTTTGTAAAAATGGTGACTTTGATGAACCAAAACAATGGTTTTGATCTTGTATTTTTATGGCTTCACTAGGTAATGTTTCTCATAAATTCACTCTATTTTAGACATAAACAAATAATTTAACTAACATAAATGGTGAATTCATGCCTGACTAATGGAAACTTTACTAGAAACATTTTCTATATGTTCTGGTTCCACAAGAAAATAATGATTTCAGTCTATCAAGAAATTGATGACTTCAATCTATTGAGAAATCATCAACTTCACTCTGTGTAATAAAAACCCAAGAGTTTCAAAGTATAAGTTATTTGTTTGTTATCTCTTTGGAATTAAGACAAGTGAACCCCCTAACATTTTTAGAGGAAACTAAGTGGATAAAGGGAGTTTTAAATACTTTAAATTTTCATAAACACTTATGTTTTAGTGCTTAAATTTACCTAATAAACTTTATTTTTTGTGTTTCAAGTTTACAAGTGCAAACAACAAATCCAAGGGGCCAAAATTTAACTCACATATTATTTTATGCTTTATAAATGAACATCAACCTTAGATTAAAGCTCCTAAGAGATTTTAATTTTTGTTTGTTCAGTCTTGTTTGTTAATTAGTTTCCATTTCTTAGATTAATTTATTTTTTGGAGAAACAAACTTTGTGTGTATACTCTCCCCATGTCCCCTTTAGGGAACTCAGGTGATCAAAATCACCTTATTTTTTGTCTTTTTTGGTTGAGTCTAGAATGGAATAAAATTTATTTATGCTCTCCCCAACCTCTAAGTGACTTGGGTGACCTAGAAATGACCCTAAAGTTTCTCCAATTTTTCATTTATTTATTTTTATACATTGGCTTGTAGGTGGTAGTTCATCATCTCCTCATAATATTTTAAAGGGTGCATTGACCTATGGTTTCATATCCCAACATAATACCAATCCCACTCCATGGTGGGGTATATAAAATGGGCACATGATACTAGAACTAAATAGTGGTTGAGTAGTTAACCTAACAATTCTAATGAAAACTTAAATCTATTCATGCTAAACATAAAAAATCCACTAAGCACTACATGACTAAAGTCATTATGTAAAGTAATATACTTTTCATATCAAGTTAATGAGTTTAAATCCAATTTACATTATGTTCCCTTGTGTTATCCACATTTAAGACCATTTTTATAATTTTGAAAATTGTAGATTTTAGATCAATCCCACTTTATCATAAAATATCTTGCCAAATGTCAATTGCTTCATCACTCCAACTTCTTTTCCATATACCAATGCTTGATATATATAGGTGGGCTTAAAAAAATCTATCGACATGTTCTCTTTACTTTTTGGATTAACACTTAATTCCTTTTAAACATTGGTATATCAGTGGAAACTTTGGTGGAAGCTACACACAACTTGTCAATTTTAGGGTAAGATATGCATTTGGGTGTTTTTTTCTATTTATTTTTACTAGCGTGTATTATTTGGTCTAAAATTATTTGTGTATAAAATTTAAAAACCTTAAAAACAAGACATGTGTTACACACTGCTTGTTTAAAGGAGCATTGTTACATTGTCGATTTTATTCCAAAACACTTGACTTATTTGAAGTCAAATTCAAAACCTTTCCATACCTTTTATTTGCAAAAATTCATGGTTACACTACCTATTTTATTTTATCCCATTGACCTTTATAAAATAATATTATTTTATACTAAATTTTAAATTCAATCTTTTAAAGTTCAAATCCTAAAATAATTAGTCCTACATTGAAGCCTTGTCTAATTTAGGCTTAAGTGCTTTAACTTTTATATTTGGATTATGAAACTTGGATTGATTTCTCATTTGGTTTAAAGACCTTTTCCTAGACTTAAGGGCGTTTTTTGTCACAAGCCTAGTTTGGAGTTCTTTGTGTTGAGTTCAATAATGTCTTAGTTTTGTTCACCAATAGTCTTTTATGTCCTAGACTATTTTTTATGAGCCAATTACCTTAGAATTATATTGTCTTCAAGTTATTTTTTAGACCATCTTGTTTCTAAGTCTAGATTTGTGACTTTTGACCAAAGATCTAGCATTGTTTTTCATAATTTAGACCTAATTTAGAAGTCTAGCTTTGTGAAATTTAGCCAAATACCCAACACCTTTCTTTTCATTATTAGACCTAGATCAAGATCATTTTACCTTTCTCAAACACTTTTCCAAAGATTAGTTTCACATTTTTATTTTAGCTTTACCTTAGACCTAAAATAGATGTTTCACCTTTGGACCTATTTTTAAGAGCTAAAGATTGTTTTCCTTATACCACATTTATTTTCCACATTATACCTTTTTTTGAGAGACCTAGTCATAAATATGAACATGCCTCACTATACACATAGTGGGACTATGTATAATCTAGATTATGAGAACATATTCACTAGTGACCCCTTTATTCAAGAACCTTATGAAGATAATATATCATATGATATGGATCTATATCCCACTTATGCTACACCATATATAGAATAAGGGCAGGACCGACTAGCATAAGACCTAGTTAATGCACCTTCTTATCTAGGACAAGATCAAGAATAAATGTAACAATACCTTGATAGTATGACACATATCATTAAACAAATCCAAAAAAAATAGATCTAATATATAACCACACCATCAAGTTATGACCCATACTTGTTTGATCATCATTTTCTAGAAAATAAAGATGAAATTTTAGTTAGGGTAGTAGAAGTAAGAGCCAAATTCCTAATAGACTTCCCACATGAAATTATATCTAACTTGATTATAACACCTAATAACGTGCCTCATGTCCAACATTTTTAATAGGATTCAACTAGTTATAATCAATCTGTATTACCAATACCTAAACAAGTCTTGAATGAACTTGAAAAATAGAAGGGTCCAATGGATGACCAATTAGAACAAGTCCATTAATTGTATCGAACATATCTTAACCTAGATTGGAACTTCAATGCCATGGTCATTTAAAACACACCACTCATTTAGCTATCTCGCCTAATAGGGGTATAAATTGATTCATCAAGATATGTAAATCAAAAATTAGACCCCTCTACTCAAATCACATTGGTAGGAAACATGTAAAATGTCCCAATTATGATAGAATAAATTGTAGCACTTATATAAGACCTCACACAAAACTTAGTGGGTAACATACAAGTACATTATAATGTGAACCAAAGTGGGTCTAGTATACCATAGATCAACACATATCAAATTCCTCTAACCAATAACTTGAGTGGATTACAATAATATGGGGTAGGTATACCTAGTTCTTAAACATGCAAGCAACTTCCACTCTTCAACTAGCAACCTCCTCAAACATGAAAGATGGGGGAAATAGCCAAAAATAGACCAATATTATACCCCAATAAGTGTTAAACACTACACCATCTCAATAAGTGGGAACTAATTCTCCACTAACACAAGCATAGACCAATATACCATAACCATCAAAAAAAATTCCTAATAAATAATGCGTTGTTATTGGTAAATAAAGAGTGTCTGTTGTCAACAACAAAATCCAAACTTCCAACAAGTGCCCAATTCACAATAGGTATTTACCCAGTAATAAGGTCTTAACTTACAGTAGGTATAATATAGGTAATAGTTTCCTTTTACCTAATGGGTATCTCATATACAATAAGTATATAAGTTTTGACACCTTTAGTAATACACTTTAGATAGAAATAGGTACCCTTTAACAATAGGGTTTGATAGGTAGACAGTAAGTTCCCATCCAAACCTATCATGCATAATACATTTCACTTAAACAAATGCATTTACCAAAATTGTAATTTTTAAATCAAATCCATGTTGTAAACCCTTGACAAAATGTTTATCAATAATAATGTATAACATACCAATAATATAATACTAATGCACAGATAAATATTCTTAGTCATTCAACCAATCAAATAAACATTCCCTAATATTTCATTCCTCCATTATACCCCAGTTAGGGTAATCCACTTTTGAATATACAACCCTAAATATAATAGGTCATATCATCTATCTTCCTTTCCCAAGAGTTGAAGAAAATGAAGGATTAGATTCAAGCCATTCAAACTAGGAAGAAAACAAAGAATTTCAAATTAGAAGAGATATGCTCATATCCATTTAATATGGATTACCTCCAAATAAATTTTCCTTTGAATTATGAGCTACTAGATTTTATAAATGTAAGGGGAAAGGTGACCCAAAAGATAATTCAAAATAATTATTCATTGCTTACAAACCAGTAGCCTACAATGATATATATCTATGTCTGATCTTTCCTTGAAATTTAGTTAGACAAGATTTGAACTGGATTCATAAACTACCGAAAAATTATGTGCCAGACTTTGATAACCTTTTAGAGATGTTTGTATATCATTTTTCATACAATATCAAACATGAGATTATAGTGGTAGATTTAGGTTAGGTGAAATAAGAAAGGATGAAACTTTTGTTGGTTACTTACAAAGGTGGAGGGCACTTGTTAACTAGTTCACTCATAATTTACTAAACAATAAATTAGCCCCAATATTTATTTGAGGTCTACATAGAAATATATCTTATCATCTTGAGTTTTAATGTGCTCACACTTTGAAGAAGTTATTGAGAAAGGTAAACATATTGAAAAGGCCCTTGTCAATAAAGGAATTATAAAATTATCTTCTTCCAATCAAAACCAGAGCCAAAAAAACATCAAGGCCAACAATAAAACCAAATCCATAATCAAAACCAAAACCCCATCCAAATACCAACTTCAATGCTAACTCAAGATAATACTTTGAAAATACCAAAAGACTATAATTATAATAAGAATGTTGTTGAAAATGGGGTCACTAAATCACAACATGTTTAAACAATGCAAACACCATTTGTTCATTTAACTTTTCCCATTAAGTAACCATCACCTCCATTCATTCAGCCTAGACCTCCATAAAAACCTCCACAATTACAAACACCTCCTCCAAGGAGAAGACCAACCATAGTTAGAGCATTCCATGACCCAAAGAACCCATTGATTTTGTATTTTGTAAGTTAGTTTAAGATAATATGATTATTTTGACTGTGCCAAAACTATTAGATTAGCCACGATCTTGGATCCTTGCATAGAATATTGAGTGAATATATGTATGAAGCAATGAAATCATAGATAAATTTTAAAGGAGGAATAATCTAGTCTTCACACAACAATATTGCAAAATATTGGGGTACATATAGGGGAAATTAGGGTAACATGAGGAAGCTTCTAATTTTCCTAATTAGATAGTTACATTAAAATGAAATTAGCCTATGTGACCTTTTTATAACTAACCTAAGGAAGCTTAATTGACATAGAATATCCATAAGGCTCTATAGGCAAAACCTAATAGGAAAAATCACTACACTAACAACCCCTCTTAAGCATAGGTTAGGTGAGATGAGAATTGGGTCCCAGCATTGAAACCCTGATGAGATACCCAAGTACATAGTGAAGAACCTCTATAGGATGAAGAAGAAGGTGGAACATCCCTAACCTTAATGAGATCTCATAAATGAAAAAGTTTACTCTCTATGAAGGGCTTGGTCAAAATATATACAATCTACTTTGATGTTATAAAATACCAAAGATCAATGACTTGCTCATTGATAATATCCCTTATGAAGTGCATATGAATCTCTATGTGTTTGGTCCTTTGATGGAGATTTGGATTCCTACAAATTTTGATAGTGTTTTGGTTATCATAATAGATGATTGTTGGTTTATGAAATTAGATACCAAACTTAGTGAGAATCCCTTAAAACTAGATGGCCTCAATGATGGCATTTATAGCCCCTCTATATTCTACATTTGTAGATGATAAAGCAATTACATGTTGCTTCTTACTTGACAAACTTATTAGACCCAAACCAAGTGAGAAACTATATCCTAAATTAGACTTTTGACTCTGAATATCTCTAGCCCAATTGAAATCTATGTATTTAATCAAATCAACCTCTATTCTTAATCCATAGTGTATCCCATAGTTGTGCAAACCCTAAATGTAGTGTAGAATCCACTTAGCTAATTTCCAATGTAATTCATGTAATTCCTACATAAACTTAGAGACCATGTCAACTACATAGGATATGTCAGGTCTAGTGTGTGTGAGATAGATTAGACTACCCACAAGTTGCCAATATGGAGTTGCATTAACCAATGTTGTAGGAAAATCAACCTCAAGCTTCACACTAGACAAGAAGGGAGTAGGATATAGCTTACAATAAACCATGTTAAAACTCACATGAAAATCAAGAGAATACTTATATTATGATAATGTTATCCTAGAATCTGATTGAATGATTTAAATCTTGAGAATGTAATGCAATAATCCCATGTTTGTCATTGAATATCTATCTAAAAGTATAGTTTTCACTTCTAATATGGATGATCATGAGCTCCTTATAATCATAAAGTCATCCACATAGATAACTAGGATCAATAAATAATTATCCTATCATAAGCTATAGATATTTAGATCTGACTAGCATCTGTTGAGCTTGACTATGATGAGAAAGGAGTCCATCTTGGCATACCATACTCGAGGGGCCTGTTTGAGTTCATAGATAGATTTTTTAAGTATATAAGCCAAGGATGAACCTTCCAAAAATCCTTATGTTTTCTTCATGTAGATCTCTTATTTGAGGTCACCATGTAGAAAATCACTCTTGACATCCATTTCATGAACATCCCATTGATGTGTAGTTGTGATGACTAGAGCGAGTCTAATAGATGTCATCTTGGCTATAGGATAAAATATATTAGTTTAGTCTATGTTAGGCACTTTAGAAAACCCTTTTGAAACTAAATGAGCTTTACACTTATCAAATAACCCATCTATACCATACTTAGTCTGATAAACCCATTTTAAACAGACTAATTTTCTTCCTTTAGGAAAAAGGACCAAGTCCCATGATTTGTTCTTGATTAGGGAAATATACTCCTCCTTCATAATAGAATCCCATTGTATAATACTAGATGCTTCATGAAATTTTTGTATATCTAAGGTAATGGCTAGGTAGGCATGTGAATTCCCCTAAAACTATGAACTTGTTGTCATTATTTTTGATGGATTTCTAACCCATTTCCTACCACTTTTAAGTATTAATTTGGCCTACATGGAACCAAAATTATGTAATATTGGAGAAGTAGGAGGTGATTCATCATCATCTAAAGTGTGAGTTTGAGATGGAGGAGGAGAATCCTCATCAGTGCTCTCATCACTTGAACTTGAAGAAGAAGAAGAGTCATCCTGATCATTAGGAGGATTTTGAGGTGGATCCAAGTCACTATTTGAGATGGAATCAATGTCCAATGAGACATTTGAAGAGTCTATAGTGCCATTAGTGAGTTCAGATATGCCCTCATAAAACTTGACACTCATTTCTATTATCAACTCATGAGTTTTAGGATGGAGAATCATGTATCCCTTATCACCCAGTGCATATGCCATAAAGATAAGAAAATAACTTTAAGGGTTTATTACCTTGCATTTCTTCTTGGAAACATGGCCCATTGTTGGTATCTAAACACTTGAAAGTAATCCACTATGGGCTTGTGACCATCCCAAGCTTCAAAAAAGAGTGATTCCTTTTAAGGCTTTATGTGGAACATGGTTCTACATGAAGCATGCATAGTTGATTACTTCAGCCCAAAATTGAGGAACAAGAGACTTTGATTGAAGCATGCAATTGTCTATTTCTTTCAAGGAATGGTTATTACATTTGACTACACCATTATATTGAGGATTATATGTAACTATGTGTTGCATATGAATCTCATCTAATGTGGAAAATTTATCAAACCTATTGTTGACATACTCCCTACCATTGTCAGTCCCTAATATTTTGATGGAACAATTTGACTACTTCTCCACAAGTGCCTTGAAGTCCTTAAAGTGATCAAAGACATAAGACTTATTTTTGAGAAAAAACACCAGGTGTAACTCAAAAATTCATCGATGAATATGATCATGTATTTGGTCCTATCAAATGAAGGTTTTAGAAATGGACCTGTTATGTCACTATGGACAATTTTTAGCTTTTGTTCGGCTCTCCTTTTTTTCGCTTATCATATCTCTCTTCTAGATGCTTGCCAAGAATGTAACCATTACATAGGACATCAAAGAATTTTAATTTAGGTAAATCTAAAACCATAACCTAATGACTAAATTTCTCTAGGTAATAATAGTTTAAATGGCCAAACTGTTCATGCCATAGTTTGCTCACTCCATCTGCATGAGTGTAGTTGAGGGTTGATTTAGGGTAAATTGTGAGAAGGTATACATATTAGACAAATTATTAGCCTTCCCATAATCCAATATAGTGTCAATTTGCATCTCTTTGATAACCATTTAATCCGGTATGAATTCAACTCACTTCCCTATACCTATGTGAGTAATTTGGTACACTGACAGAAGATTGGTGGATAGTGAAGGAACACACATGAACATCATTGAAGGTCTCATCACTTACTTCAATCAATCCTTTATCATTTATTTTTTTCAAAGTGTCATCACCCATGAGAATTTAAGGTATAGAACATGGCTCTATTTTTGAAAATAGATCCTCTAAGGAGGCTATGTGATAGGAAGCACCTGAGTCAATAACCTAAGTTGAAGGTTGAGAAGCTACTAAAATAAGTGCTTTGCCCTTATTTTTACCTTTTTTGCCATCTTTAGAATTTGTAGAATCTTGTGTAGACATGTTCTAAGCTACGGATTTAGGAACATTGATGTTATTATTCTCAAGCATCTTAGTCAAGGTGTTAATCTTCTTTTTTATGCACTAAGATTCATAATGCCCAAGTTTCTTTCAAAAGATACATATGAGTTTTTCCTTATTAGATTTATCATTTAAGGAAGACTCATTTGAAGATGTTTTAAGCTTGGCATCTAATGTATTATTCTTCTTATGCTCATGATCTGGTTTAGTCTATTTCCTCTCTGATTTACCACTGCTAGAAGGCTTCTTCTTGTCCTAATTGACAACCAAGGCATGTGATTTTGAAGACTTCAGTGCACCCATTTAAACTAGCTTATCTTGATCTTGAGTTATATCAGCAACAAACTCATCAAATGATGGCATTTTTCAAGTGGATCTAAATACAAGTTTGGTAGCATGAATTATAGAGATGAAAATTGAATAGTCATGACCTAGTTTTGCAAGCATGGATATATTTAACTAGTCATCTATTTTCTTAATGTCACATTGATTCAAATATAGTATTAATGATTTAAAATTTGTAAATAAGTATTTTAGGGTGTCATATTCACCTAGGCTCAATATGATGATCTCATTCTCCAGCTCATGACCCCTCATGATGTCATACACTCCAAAAAAATTGTCTAAGATGGTCTAAACTTTGTTGGGAGTTTTTGTAGATTCAACATGAAATAAGAGGTCAAAATACATTGACAAGCATAATAAATCATATGCCTCATCACATATATTGTACCACTTAAAATTTATACATCTATAGATGGCTCAATTTTCTCACATATAGTGATCTAATAGAGTCCTTTACTTCTAAAGGTGAACTTCATTTTAGACTTCTAGTTGAGATAGTTAAATGGTGTGAGTGGTTTAATGTTTAGATCCATTAGTGTAGATTATATTGGGATAATTTATAGAATTTAAATAAAATTAAATAATAGATTACACATAGTACAACTACCCCTTTAAACAATCAACAAACCCCCCTTAAGTTATAATGAAACACACACTCAATATTGGACATCAAGCACCATCGAGAATGCATCTATGAGCAATTAGTATGAGAGAGTACAAGAGGGATGTTGGGCATAATCGATAATGTATCCAAGAAAGGCAAAAAAAGGTTTGAAGTGAGTTTTAAGACATTACACCATGAATAAAATGGATGCTAAAAAAGGCCTAAAATAATACCATCAATGTGTAGATATTGAAAAAATATACACTTTTAAAAAAAATAGCACACAAAATGGAGCTACAAATTGAAATTTATGGCACTTACAAGTTCTTACTTCTATACGTTCTTGGACACTTACAAAAAATGAAAAAAAAATCCACACTTGTGATTTTTTACCAAAAAGGACACCAAAAAAGATAAAAATGGCAAAAAATTGAAGTAGAGGTACCTTACAACTTCAATCAATAATAACCCTTTGAAAGTCTGGTTTGGTCTCGATAGAGTAATCAAACTTCTCAAATTGCTTTGTTAAATAGAATAAGGTAGTAGTGGCACCCTATAACTCTGAGCAGTAATCACCCTTCAAAATTCTAGGTCAATCTCAAATTAGTAATCAGCCTTCATAGAATGCTTGACTTCTACAAGCAATTGCCCTTTGAAAACTTTAGTAAGAAATAGACCCCCAAAACTTTGAGTTGGTCTTTTATAGGATATGATAGAGTTTCAGATCTACTTTGCTTGACTTCCATAAGTATTCACCCTTCAAAAACTTCAGTTACCAATAGACCCCCAAAAGTCCTAGTTGGTCTTTTATACTGTATTCTAGAGTTTTAGACTTTCTTTGCTTAACTTTTATAAGTAATCATCCTTTAAAAAATTGAGTAAGAAATAGACCCCTACAACTCCAAGTTGGTCTTTTGTAGTGTACGCTAGACTTTTGGACCTACTTTGCTTGAGGTAGGCAAAGTTTCAAGTAATGACCCCTTATAAGTCTGAGGGTGTCTATAGTAGTGTAATATAAGTTTTGACACCCTACTTACTTAACTTCATGAATTTTTAAGTAAAGCAAATTAACAAGTTTGATTTCTTCTATGAGCAAGTAAGCAGACATATCAAACAACTCAACTTAAAAAAGTGAAGTTACTCATCGCTAAAAGTCTTATTTAATCTATTGGCTAAGTAACAACCCTTCAAAAGTCTAAATTAGTTAGTACACTCTCCAATGCATGTAACATGAGGTTGATCAACTATAGAGCCAAAGTAATGACTACCTAAAAATTTGGGTAATGTAAAGGTATGATGGCACGTAAATCAAGGTAAGCTAAAAATATTGAAAATACTTTAGGGATGGAATTTTTTCAAGACACCCATTTTATATTTCAATATGAGGAAGAAAACCTAGAAGTAATTTTTGTACAACAACATAGGAAGAATGTATTTTTGTAGAAAATGAAAAATGGGGCCTTGGGATGCTAAAAAGAAAGGAAAATTGACTATTCTAGAACTAGGTCATGTTTATAGTCAATCCAAGGGTTTTGGAACCTTCTAAAACCATGACATAGTTATTTTTGAGATATAAAGCTCTAGTATAAATTTTTACACAAATTCTCTAAGAAATCCCACCAAACCCTTCTTTATGCTAGAATAGTAAATGTATGCAAGATTTCAGCACAAAGATTGTTGCAATGCTGACAAAAATGGCTCTTATACCATGTTGGATTGGCCACAATCTTTGATCCTTACAAAGAATATTAAATAAATCTATGTATGGAGCAATGAAATCACAAATAAATTGCAGAGGAAGAAGTTAGTCTTCACATAGCAATATTGCAAAATATGACTTGCTTGCATAAAATGCATTAACCTGTATAACCTTCTAAAGTGAAAAAATGGGGTACATATAGGGAAAATTATGGAAACATGAGGAATTTTATAATTTTCTTAATTAGATAATTACATTAAAATAAAATTAGCTTATGTGACCCTTCTATAACTAACCTAAGGAAGCTTAATTGACATTAAATGACCATAAGGTTGTGTTGGCAAAACCCAATGGGAAAAAGCACTACACTAAAAAAACTATTTCTTAAAGAAATTCATTTTCTCGACTAGTACAAAGAGCATGATTTTTTTGAATACCATCATGTTAAGGGACACTATATGTGTCATAGTATATAAATAAGATACTTGATTGAGAACATGTTTGATAATGGAGAGATAGAATGGGATAACCATGCCCCTACATCTAATCGTAACTTGGGTATCTATCAAAAAATGTTTCCTTAACACAACCAATAATATCAATAATAATATCAACAAAGAACACTACCATAATAGCAAAAACATTATCAATAACAACATCAACAAAATATTCAAAACTAAGGTCAAACTAACTAATCAAACTAAGGCCATCATGTCGTTGCATATATTTACAACAATGTGTTAGGACATGTCATAGTTATTTATATTTCTACCATTACCATTAACCCTCAAAAAAATACCAATTGACCTAGATTTGTACCTAATAATGCCTACCAACCTCTTTATACTGGTGATCCTTCTTCGGACCATGTTATTTTTACCACTCAAAAGTGCACCTTACTAAAAATGTGTGCTTGTTCTCATTATTGTTGACATAATGAAAACTTTATAAGGTATGGGTTACCTTGTATTAGATATATTGTAAATATGAAGTGTTGGTTCCCTTTGGTACACTCACCTACTTCTCTCTAAAGTCTCTAATTTTGTGCTTTCTTGACTAGGAAAAGGGGAAAAGAGTAATACTCAAACTAAAATGAGCATGAAAATTGAAAATTTGGGGTGATGTACCAATGTTAAGTTCAACTATGCCTATACTTGACACACTTTTAAATCTAAATAAATAGCACATGTTCACTTCATCTTCATACAACATATTTTACATTCGTATTTTATACACAAGTTTTGACAAACACTCACACTAGCATGGAAGGAATGACCATTGGTTGAATTCACTACAAAATTAGGTATAAATTAGACTTAGAAACTTTATATGACTTATAAGAATCCTTATTTGATAAAAAAATTTGAAAATTTTAGACATTAACTTATGAAAAATAATCATTCAGTAAGTTACATCAATGATAATCATTCACTAAGTTATATCAATGAACATAAGACACTTCATGAAAAACCAAAAAATGAAAGAAAAAATAGCTTTTTATTGCTTCAAAGGTGATATAGTAAAAATTTTGGTAGATTTTATACATATCCAAAGCTTAATTTTATCTTTCTCTCTCTCTAAAATGAATATACATATATAAAAAAATAAACAATAGAGAGGAGACAAGTATCCCTAAACTAGGGATGAGTCATCATCCTAGTCATAGTTCACTCTTCCTTAAACCCAAATCCAACTCAACATTCAACTCAAACACCAAACTTCCAAATTGATACATATTCATTTTTTAATTTTAAACATTCTTTATTGTAAAATGGTGTAGGAGAGGGAGGATTTTGTTTGAATCTTTGGAAAAGTTAAAGGTCTCATGTATGCTTTGATGGTATTCAATCTTGAAGAAATCTTGATCATCTTTAACTAACTATTTTTGAATAGCTTGTTCAATCTCCTTGAGACTTTCCATATCTCTAGTGAGTGACTTTAGTTCTCTTTCCTTTATCTTGGAGTTTTACTTCAGCTATCTTGCTTGCATTTTGGAGTTTGACTTCAATTATCTTCCTTGCATGTTACATGTATGTTTCTTCTTCTTGGCTTCCCCAAATTGATCCAAGTTGGAATAATAAGAGAGATATTTATTTTTTATTATTTTATTCTCCTCCATTAAAATATTCTTGATTTACTTGATCAAGTATTCAACTAAACTCCTCCATACTTGCATGTTTGAATCTCTACTTTTTTAGGGTTGATTGAAGGCTTCTTTTTGTTTGACTTCACTTTTTATAAAATTAACTCAAAAGGAGGTATTTAGTAGAGATATTGTATGTTTATTTTATATAAATATTATTTCAACCTTGAGTCAATTTTTAAATCAAACACTTAACCCTTTCCTGGTCTCCAGTTAGCAAAGAGAACATGTGTTTGATTAGGCAAGGTTATTGAGGGTTTTAATGATTTGATTGACATTTTAATTAAATTATTCCTTCAATATAGAATATAAGTGGGAGATATTGGATTTTTTATTTTTATTTCCCTTCAATATATATATTTTACAAGAGTTCATTTTATGATTAACAACAACTCTCCATATTGATCCTTCTTGGAAGTGTACATCTCTATTTTGGCAAGCTTCTTGAATGCATAGTGAGAACATGTAACTTGATTAATATTAATTATTTGAAAATAATATTAGTTTAAATATGATTTTAAAATCATTACCATGGTGAAACATACCTTCAAATAAATTTTTAGCTCCAAATTCCACTTATAACTTTAAAACATGCCATTTTGTGTTCTCTAGGCCTCAAGAAACCCTAATTTGGGTTTAGGGGTATAAAATGAGTTATAAGAATAAAATAATACTCCTCATATTATTATTTTATATTTATAAATTACTAAATCTTGTAAAATTTTAAAAATCTTAAAAACTCTTCACAAAACTCTCAAACAAAAATTCACAAAAAAGAGTTTGCTTGTTGCCCATAGGGTGACTTTGAGATGTTTTTCTTTGATTTAAGCCTATTTTAAATTGTATTTAATTGTATAATAATGTATTAATACCTTTAAATTAATTATAAATCCTCAAAAATCATTTTTTTTATATTATAAAGATCTAAAACACTCATTTCTAACCCATTTATGAGTAAAATAGTGAAAAACCTTGATTTCCTTCATGAACAGACTTATGTTTTATCATTTTATATATTTTAAGATATTTAAAATACATTAAAACATTTTATAATATTAAAATAAATATAAATATACCTCTATGTCAAATTTCAAGATATTTTATTTAAAAAAACTCAAAATATGCACTTTTTAGAGCTTCCTAGCTTGCACAATCTCATTTATGAATGCTTTTAGGTATAAATTTTGCTATTTTATTGTGTTTTTTTATGTATTTAAGACCTAATAAACTTTTAATTATGAAATTTAATATCTCATATAATCATTAAAATCATTTCATATTGCTCAAACAAATACTTAAACCTCTTAAAAAACACCTTTTCTAATTGTCTCTCTTGCTTGCTTGAAACCCTATAATGTATACCTTTACCTCTATTAATTATTCATATAAATTGTTTTATTGATTAAGTTTTATTAAATTTATTTTTTCCACATAATACCTCACACAATTTTTCATTTTCAAAAAATAACTCAAAAATGTAATCGCATCTCTTAAAATTGAGCTATTGGGGTTTAAGAAGGGGTTTATAGCACCTTTCATTCTTAATGATTGTTAATAAGGTTAATCACATGTTAAAAAAAAAAAAAACATGTAATAGGGTTTAAAATATTTCCCTAATACCATTATAACTAAATCTTCTTCTCTTTCATGAACTGAGCATTTGAAAATTACCTTTACTAGGTTGTGACTAGCTAGTTTGAAGAATAGAAGAAACTTTTGCTAAAATTTGAACCTATGAGTTGTTATTTAGAATGATTTTAGATTTATTAAGTTTGTATGATATTTTTAATACCTTTTTTAATATTCAATCCATAAATGGAGTCTTCTTGATACTTGCACATTAGCAACTTTGACCAATGGTGGTAAAATTTATCAACATTCTTGATGACCCTACTGGGATGTTTATTTGATAAACACTCAATAATAGTATATTTAACCATTAATATATGGATTAAATAAAATATCATGAAATATTAAACATAAAATTTCTTCAATCAAATATAACACTTGTGCATAATCACTTAAGGAATTGAAAACTAAAACAACTATAAACTAAAAAATGTGCAAGATAATAATTGGAGAAAAGTGAAAATCTAAAAATAATATTTAAAAAACTTAAAATAAACATATATAAAATTAAAAAAATCTATTTCCTCTCTATGTGGTTTAAAAATATGAGGAACAAGTTAATTTTTGAGTACCATTATAGTTAGATCAGTTCTTTTCTTGCTTGTCAACCTCTTTGGCTTATCTCCAAGTGAATCAACTGAAGAAAACATATTTATAATATAAAAAAAACCCTTATTATGGTAATATTATCACCTCATGTTTATATTTAACACTAATAAATTTATTCAATATAATCACATTTTTATCCATAGGAAAAATTGCAACTTCAATCTCTAATGGCTCACTATAACATTGTTCTTGGCCTTCTATGACATCTTGAGAGATGTCATTTTGATTGTCAACTACTACAAGTTGTTAAATATATTAAAGAGTTTCAAATACTTATATCTAGCTTAATTAGGTTTTACTTGAGACATATTTTGATCAACATCTTCGTAAACATGCTTTCCAAACTTGGTAACCACTTTGGAAATATCCTCACAAGGAGATGCAGGCCTACAAAGATTATCAATGTCTTGAATAAAATCAAGGTACTACTACCAATATTCATCAAAACCTTATTCATCATCACTTATAAATTCTTTAGGTTCAATAGTAACCATTACATATTGGTTTTTATCTTTACTTAGTTTGTGTCTAGGGGTGTTACTTTATGAAACCACTGCTACAATCTCATTAGTTGTTTCCATGTCATCTTGAAAATCTTCATGATAGAATTATTGAGTCTCACTTTCATCTAAAATTTGATTTTAATCCTAAAGGGATAAAACATAATATATTTCTATGTCAAATTTAATCTCATTTTACCAACACAACTCTTGATCATCATCTCTTGACAAATTTTTCTCTTCACCTAGATGTTCTTATGTTGCATTCCATACAATAGGTCCTCCTTCAAAAATGGAGATGGTGGGAAGGAAAGAGGTTCCATTTTATGGAATAATAATATAGGTAATAATGGGTTACTATTTAATGGGCTTTGGGATTGAAGAGGAATTAAGAAGAGTTTGAGATTTGGAAGTAATCATTCAAGAACTTTTTAAAAGGCGATCTCAAAAACTTAGAAACCGCCTTGATTAAGGATCTTGAGGGATTTAAGAAATAATGGAGGAAATATGCACAACCATAAGCTCCCATAGATTTAGGATTCCTAAAACTTGGAATTTTGAAGCAAGTAGACTCTCTTAAAAGTTTAAGGGGTTCTAGTTCTTATTTCCAACTTGGAATTTTGGAATCAATTTTTTGCACTCTCATGGGTAGTTGTTATATTTGTTCTCTTATAGCCTCATCATATCTCTTTAATTATTACAATTATTTATTATATATATATATATATATATATATATATATATATATATATATATATATATATATATATATATATTCAAGTTCTTATTAATGCCTATTATATTTCCCTTCCCTATCTCCCTTCATTTATTGTCTCTCAAAGTCAAGTCTTATCTCTTACACACTTTTTTAGGTTGATTGGAAAAAACATGATTTTGCCAAGGTTGATTGGAAACATGAATAAAGGTGGAAGGGTGGTAAATATCATGTAAATACTAATATACTTCTAGGTTATGTCTACTTTAGGTGAATACATAAATATTTTTAGCTTGATATGAAGGATATGAAAGTATAAAAGATGCATTTTCACAAAATGGAGGACTGAAATACATATCAATTGATGGTTTTTAGGAACTTGGACCTCTAAAATCAGTTGTATATAACTTGGAGTCACTAGATATTGAGTATTTAAGTAATGTATTTGTTGTAAATTACTAAAACTATCACCAATCTTTAGTAATCTTCTGATCTATTGTCACACCAGGTGTGCCATAAATTTTTATCATTTAAAAGTGCACTCTACTAAAAATGTGTGTTTGTTCTCACTCTTGTTAACATAATGGAAACTCTGTAAGGTATGGTTGACCTTGTATTGGAGGGAATATCTATATAAAAGGTTGGTTACCTTTGGTAAACTCACCTAATTCTCTATAAACTCTCTAATTTTATGTTTTCTTGACTAGAAAAGGGGAAAAGGATCAATACTCAAACTAGAATAAACATGAAAACTAAAAACTTGGGGTGATATACTAATGCTAAGATCAATTATACCTATAATTGACACAATTTAGAATCTAAATAACTTGTACACATTCATTTCATTTTCATACAATGGCTCTTGCATCAATATTTCATACATAGGTCTTGAAAAACACACACACTAGCTTGGAAGGAATGAATATTGGTTGAATTCACTTCAATATTATGTAAAAATAAGACTTAGACACTTTATATGACCTTGAAAAATTATCATTTTATGCATAAATATGAGAATTATAGACATAAACATAGGAAAAATAATCATTCACTAAGCTACATTAATGAACATAAGACACAAACTTCTTGAACAACTTAAAAATAGAGGAAAAATTAGCTTTTTATTGTTTCGAAAGTGATGTAGTACAAAATTTTGGTAGATTTTCTATATAACCAAAACATTATATCATATTTCTGTCTCTAAAATGAATATACATGTAGAAAAAAGAAGAAAGAGAGAAAATACAAGAATCTATAAACTAGGGATAAGTCATCATCCTAATCATAGTTCACTCGTCCTTCAACTCAACTCCAACTCAACCTTCAACTCAAACACCAAACATCCAAATTTCTATGTTGTATTCTTTTAAGTTTAAACATTATTTCTTGGAAAATGGCATAAGAAAGAGAGAGATATGTTTATTTGAATATTTTTAAAATTAAAATGTCTATTGCATTCTTAAATGGTCTTCAATTTCGAATAGATCTCAATCATCTTTCCTTAGCTCCAAATTTCACATACAACTTCAAAAATACCATTTTCTGCTATCTAGGCCTCAAGAAATGTTGATTTGGATTTGAGAGTCTAAAGTAAGATATAAGCCTTACTAGACACTCCTACCATGATAATTGGATATGTATCAATGGGTAAGAATTGTAAAAATTTTAAAATATTGAAAAATCTTCACCAAACTCTCAAACAAAAATTCACAAAAAAGTGCTTGCTTGCCACCCGTAGGGTGACATGGAGATGTTTTTATTTTATTTAAACCTATTTTGGATTGGTTTTCATTGTATAATAATTTATTTATAATTTAAATGCATTATACATCCTATAAAATTATTTTGTACCCTTGGAAGGACCTGAAACACTCATTCTAATTCCATTTGTGAGTAAATTAGTGAAAAACCCTAATTTCCTACATGACTAGGATTGTGTTTAGAATTTTATATCTAGTAAATTACATTACAAACATAAAAAAAAAATTTAAACCTAAAATTATATCAAAACATACATCCATGTCAAATTTCAATAAATTTAATTTAATAAAACTCAAAATATGCATTTTTTAATGCTTCTTAGCTTACACAATTTCATTTCTAAATGCCTGTAGGTCTGAGTTTTGGAATTTTTTTGAGTTTTAAGAGGCCTAAATACCTAATTATTTTTTAATTAATAATTTTAATAAACCTTATAACAATTCTAACCATTTGATACACTCAAACAATCTCTTAAACCTCTCAAAAAATGTATTTTTTGGTTGTCTCTCGTGTATGCTTGAAACCCTATAACATGTACTGTTACATTTATCATTTATCTACATTAAAATTTTGATTTAGGAAGATGAAATAAGTTTATTTATTCCGTATAATATCTTTAAAAAAAAAAAAATCTACAAATAACTGAAAAATACAATCACATCTCTTAAAATCGAGTTATTGGGGTTTAAGAAGGGTTTTAGAGTACCTTTCCTTCTTAACGATTGTTCATAAAATTAAGCACATGTAATATAAAACCAATACATAAAATATTGAGATAATATAGGGGGAAATATTAACATAATACCATTCAAACCAAATCATCTTCTCCATGAAATGAGAATTTGAAAATTGCCTTTATTAGCTTACAACTAGCTAGTTTGAGGAATAAAATAAACTTTTGCCAAAATTTGAACTTGTGAGCGGTTTTTGAGAATGGTTTTGGATTTATGAAGTTTTTATGATGTTTTTGAGACATTTTTTAATATTAAATACATGAATTAAATCTTCCTTAAACTTTCACATAAGCAATAGACCAATGGTGGCAAAATTTCTCAATAGTTAGTAGCCAAGTACAACACCGCCCAAGAATTACCATTCAAGGTCATTTTACCTCTTCATTTAGTTCTAGAAGATGATAAATATTACATAATAACAACTCAATAATCCAATAATTATTATCTAATGACCACAACATTCTTCCATAAATGAACTCATTCAAACCTCTATGCCAATAAAGAACAAGCCAATTACCAATACCAAAGAGAAAACCTATGACATTTTGGAACAACTACAAAATACACTTGCACAAATATCCATTATGGATTTTTTTCACATGTATATCACTCATAATAGTATATTTAATGAATATATAATCTAATCCCATATGCTTAATGACATTAATATTAGCAACCCAAGTTGCACCCTTTGAAGGAGGTTGTTTAGACATACTTCAAACTTGGACTAACATTGGAATGGTCTAAAGGCTATGGGTGACCTTATAGATATAATAAACCTCTATATTATTGCGATAACTCCCATGGTACATCACTTACATCTCAATTTATCAAAATCTACTTCTTTCGGGGTGTAAAGAGATAGAATGTACATAAAACAAATCTACTCTAAGGGGATGGTGATGCACCTATATTGCTTATCCACTCAAGTTGAAATCTTAACAACACTAATAGAAAATGTATAGAAATAAATCACTATATTGAATGGATTATAATTATAAATTTTTCATATATAGGTTGTTTTTAAGGATTAATTGTGAGGGTGATGAGAGGAAGGCCTATTTTAAAGCACCTATAATCATATTTCCAATCCAAACTTGAGCCATCAACATCATAACACACTAGATAACCTACATAGAAATATTTTTATCACCTAGGTGATACTTAGAACTTCAAAGGGGAATATTACACCACTTATGCATATAAAAATAAGATATTACACACTAGATACCGATCATGAAGAAGTTACAATAATCTATTCATCGATATAATAGGTTATAAGTACAAAACTAGATAGAGTTTCATCATACCTAGGTGAGGGATAAAATCAAGGCCATAAGGCTTGAATATATAACAGAAAAGGAAGAGATAAATGTGGATAATGGCATAGAGATTATAATTATTATTACTATAGTTACATCAGTTACAAATAGTCCTTCAATTGACTCTATATGCTTTGAGTCTCTTCAATGACCCCTTATGTATTGAGGTGAGGTAGTGGAGTATGTGGTTAACCTTTTCAACCTCTCTTGAAGCATGATATTCCCCTATTTTAGTTAAATAGATCCTATTATTGGTAGTTATAACTTGAAATATATGCAATTAAGCCCTCATAAAGTATACAATATCCCTTCCTCCTTTTAAGCATATTGACTAGGTCAAGAAACTACCTTGTCTCTCCATTATGGCCATGAAATTTTTACTAGAATGATTAAATTCATCATTTATATGTCATAATACCCTATAATAACTCACTTCATCATCCCCTCACTGCCAACTTTTATTCTTCTTGGTTGACCAAGTAGGTCCATTAGGCCTATTAGGCCTAGTTACTTGATTGTGTGTGTTTGGTAGCCATGAAAATCTATTCAAGACCTGGAGATCATATTAATAGATAAAATTTATTTTTTAAACAACATCAATTACCATAACATAGGTCCTTTTGAGAAATAAATACCTATAATTTTTCCAAATTAGGTGACTAGGTCACCTTCTCCTTTCATGCCTATAGATTGGCTATTTATAAGAGAGTTGTAGAGGGACTTTAAGGTATAATTTTAGACATTTTATTACTTGTGAATATGAATCAAGTGTTAAAATTCCCCCTCTAATTAGTGGAATCCTTAAAAATAGATTTTTACCCTACTAATCTCTCAAAATATTTTAAAAATACACTTTTCTACCAAATTTGTATAGTGTCATTATGGATAATTACCATGGTCAGAGGATAATCTAAGTTATATTTATGGTTAAATTGTTTATCAGACCATTCATGAGTGTTTAAGTACCAAAATATCATTTTTTTCAAAACCAAGTCTGCCTCATGGTCTAAGTAGGGTTTTAGAGGTCCACCATCTTAATGATGGTTCATAAAGTATGAAACTCAAAACCAAAACTTATTTACATGGTTATTTATTCTATATACCCCTTAAATTTTTTTAATAATCTTGAGTTCCAATGCAAAATTTGTGTCAAAATATGAACGTAGGGAAGTGTGTTTGTAGTCTTCTACAGGCAATATGGACACATTATTAGTCTTAGTAATGATTCATAAAAGTGTGACCCTTAAACCAAATATATCTTCCATTAATTTAAATTAAATATGGGTCCTCAATCCCCACTAAAAAAAATTTCCCCAAGTCCTTCTATGGTAAAATATCTCAATACTTGAAATGATGGCTAGAACTGGTTTCCTAGACTATGTATTTTGAATTAGTCTTGAGAACCAAATTGACCTTAGTTTTTATTTTAACTACTTGAAATATTATTTTTTGAACCTACATCATCCTCTCACACATTATCCTAGTGTCAAACTTTTTTAGGGAGTATCTGAATGTACCCCAAGGTGGTGGTGGGGTTTTTAGGCCTAAGATAGGATTTTAGGACAAATAGGGCTAAAGTGAGTGTTAAGGTTTTAGATGAATTTATTTTTTGGTAAAAAATCATCCTATCACCATTATTAATCAATTTACAACCTTTTTAAACTATCTTAACTTCCCATTCTCCACTTTTTTCCTCGACTTCAAGTGACTAGTTGTAGATAACACTACTAGTCTGTCAAGACTGTATGTGTTTAGCAATAGGTGTTGGATCCCTGAATGATCTCCATATTTAATATATTAATGTATTTTCTAAATAAAAACATATTTTTATGTCATAATATCACCCTTATATCCATGTTTCTTCATTAACTCAGTCCTTTATACACTTCATCTTTTGGCTTAGGGTTTGTATGCAATTAAGATGGTGAAACCCTGAGGTCTAAGTTTTAGTGACTCCTTGTATCAAATGAGTTTATTATTAATTTAAAATTTTCAATTTCCTCCTTTAAGTGTCTCATCCCTAAAATGACCTCAATGTCATACATAATTCCCTAATTGACATATACATATCTATTTAGGTATGATTAGGCCTCATTAAGTCTAAAAGGTCTTTGTATACCTCAAAGGATAAACCAATCCAATAAATAATTATATCCCTAATATGAGTCCCTTAAATAACCTTTAATAATTTAGTTTCCCTTAATTCTTACGCACAAGCATGTTATTGTATGTTTAGGCCTAACAGGCCTCTGTGGGCCATTAGTCTCCTTCTCTATCATCTTAAATAGATAACAACATCTCAAGATTAGTAAATTTTAGAAAACAAAAAAAAATCTTAAATATAATTCCATTTTCACCACTATATAGGCATCTACACATTTGGGTCTGACTATTGGTATTCCTAGGCCTATCTAAGCCTATTAGGTCATCTAGGTCTTTCCCTTTCTCCAAGAACCAAGCCACCGGTCATAATAATTAGTTAAACATCATTAAATTATTAACCATCATCACCTTCATGTAATTATTATTCATATGTCTCTCATTTGTCCACAAGTGATAGATTAGACCTTGAAAGTATGTGAGTAAGAGGGTAGACCTTGCCTGTGTGTTAACTAGTTTTATCTAAGTTGTTGATATAAACCCTCCTTTATTAGTACCTTACATATTTGATTTGATATAATAATGATGTAATAAGGTTTTTACACTGATAAATACACCCTTGAAACTCCATATTAACCCCATTTATCACTTTGTTATCATGTGTATGCACCTTGAAATCTGATGACTAGTCTTACCTTCTCAAGACTTTGGTTATGTGTATGAATGAGGATCAGTTCTTGTCCTCATATTCTCTACAGTCCTCATTATTAGTATGCCTATGTTACATCTCTTCTACCTCTTTTTTTATCTTTATAAATTTTTAATACTTATAATGTTCACTTTCATCTTAGATCATGACCACACATCTAAAGATCTATAGTGACCATGAGAGGTTCATCCTACATAATGATTGAAGATGAAGGTTTCATATCCATCTAACTTGTTTCTCATCTCTATACTTTATTTATGATATATTAATACCATAATTAAGATCTCTCAAACCTCAATTCTATTTTATTCAATCTTTTATGCATTCAATTAGGTCTTAGAAAGCATTAAAGGCTTCTTGATTGTGTTGTTTGGAACTGAGGTTCAGTCATCCTCACATGGTCTTCATTATAAAATTGTGTAACTACTTAGGGTTATATGAATATTTTGAGATATATATTAGAATCTTTTCAACCTATACTCAATGTAAGATGGGATTTTAAAGGCACTAACATCCACCTATAATTTTGTAGACCTATGGGTGGATAAAACACTATTAAACTTTTCCATTAATAGATCCTACGTATATCTCCTTCACACACATATTCAATGTCCTAAAAAGATAAAAATAAATTAGGTAATTAAATTTATCATCTTGTATAGATATGAAAACTCTTGAGATGATCATATAATCCTTATGCAAATTCATATCTATGTAATTTTCCTACTTACTATGTGTTTCAACAAGATCATAGATCAACATCATTATATGGATATTTTAGCTCATCAAGTTAATGTTGACCAAATTTGACACTATAGGTCAATTTCAAAGCCATCTAGGTAAAATATTGATCTTTAGGAGTTTTTAGGGGTATAATATTTTGTCATAGGGTGTATTATAAGTATTTTTATGTCATTCTATGTCATATTAGCCTTGGTAATTACTCATTTTAATCCTTATGTCTTTTAGAGTCAATTTAGAGGTCATAAAAGGAGCATTAAATGTGTTTTATGGCCTTATTTAGTAAATTTAAGGTTTGAAAATTTTATGTCATGTTACATGTGTCTTATTATGATTTAAACAACTATTTCTAACTAAAAAGTGGTAGGTTCTTTAGAAGAAAGAATAACGTTCTTAGAAAAAGGAGTTTGGCACTTATATAACCCATAAGGGAGTGTGACACATGGGAGAAGGTTTTGAGATGACTCTTTATATTCCTTGACATAATTTACATGATTTAAATACTTTTTATGTGCCAAATTCGATCTAAATCCATTTTACTCCTTCTTTTCCCTTTTAGACACACAAAACTAGTTAGCAGGTTTGTGTTTGGTATGGCCAATAGGGGAGGTTTTAGGGAAAATGATCTTAGAGGTGTCATATAAAATTAGTTATATTCTATTTTATGTTTATTTTTAGAATAATGATGGCTTGTGCTTTATGAACCATTCTTAAAAAAGTTAGACTATCTAATTTGTTTGCTAATCTATGTATCTTATAGGTTTTGCTCTTATATGGATAAGTCCATAAAATCCAACTAATGATGGTGATTCCAAATGATTTTGGATCTCTCCTAAAATTATTAAAATTCTTGGCTTAGTTTTTCAAGATTTTTTCATGAGCAAATCATCTTAGGTTTGTAGATTGGTCTCATTTGAAGATAATAAGCAAGTTTCCACCATTTTCAAGATCTTCGTGCTTTGATAGTGGTTTTTATAGGGTGAAGATAGGTTGGTTTAAATTTTCTAACTGTCTTTTGGGTCACCTTCACCTTTAAACCTCTTTTCCCAAAGCAATATTCATGGAATTGTAGTCATATGTAACATATATAGTCAGGAAGCCACAAATGTATGTCTATATGCATCTCTTGGAAGGATATCATGTTGGAATAGAGATTTTGAGAATTATTTTAATACATTTATACTGATAAAAATTCATTTTAATAATTTTTAATGAGATCATGTTTGTTTATGAAAGCATTCACTATGCAAATTACACAATCCTATTCACAACATGCATACAACTCAACATACACCTATAGGTGCCCTCATTAGACTAATCATGTTGAGAAGGAAATTGAGTTTATAAAGTTTTTATAATAAAAATAATCCATTTTGAATCATTTAAATATCTCAAAACTCATTTGAATCCCATAAATCATGTTTTCTACCAACTTACTCATCTTCATTTCTTGTATGTGCAAATGGCCACCTACAAGTGGCTTAATAGAGAGATGAGGAGTCATTTTGGAGAATTGAAATAAGTGGTAGAAATCCTTCTGAAGTAATAATGTGAATTAAGATCATAACATACATATTTGGAAAGCTATACTACTAGGCAAAGGTGAAGGGTCACTCTCAAAGGTAATGACTATGTACTCAAGGATCAAATCCCTAAAATAGGGAAATAGAGGTCTAAGAAATTTTACCAAAGTAATAAAACAAGGTTGATAAGAGATTTGGGGTATATAAATGACTAAATATTGTATATTCCATACATGATAATAACTATGAAAAATATGGAGTGCAGATGACTAAGGGAAGATGATTTTTAGAAGGCCTAAAGATGCACATTTATGCACTATTTTCATGTAGTAACATCTATAGTTTTGAGCCCCAAAGAAACTTTCCACCTCAAGGTTACAATACAAAAAATGTTTCATGATTGAATAGTTTTATATAGTTTAATGTATCATTCAACACCTAAGGATCATTTTGATAGGATCATATACTATGTTTTAGGCTCCACATACACCTACAAGTGTGCCTAATTCTAGAATGACTCACCTACAACAGACTGTTAACCTCTGCATCACCCAAGTATGGGCCTAAGAATAGAGACATAAAAATTATTTTATTTAATGGGACTCTCAAATTATATCTAGAAGATAATGACACACATTCCACTGTAAATTCACCTACAAGATTATACTTATCCCAACACAGTTCATGGTGTTTGACTATGACAACAATAAGCAAGTTTGATAGTGTAAGCATTGGTATTACATGAATATGATAAAAATGGATAATAGATAAATAAAAAATTACTCCAAGGAGATATAAATTGGTTTGTATACATTGTCCTCAAGTTTAAACATATAGGACTACCTACAAGTACCCTCTAATACAAGAAATACAGTCAGAGATGGAACTCAATCTTATCTTAGTAAGGTATATGGAAGAGTATGTGAGAGGTTTTAGAGACAAATTAAGATCTTAATACATCCAATGTTATCATTATTGTCTTATATATCTCTCATAACACACATAAAATAGAGAAGGGGATCTAAACAGACAATACACATTCTATATGATAGAAACACTATGCACAATCTGCGTATTGACAGTCTATCTTGGGTCTTTGAGGAATTGGAAGGTAAAATTATAAGAAAAAGGGATTAATTTTTTTTAATATGGTCTCAATCACTTGGATAATCCCTTAACATATTTTATTGGTTTGATAAAATAGGGGAAGCACCCATTGTTTTGTCTCTTACAAAAGGCACTCCCCTTATGGACAAACTCTATAGTTCTTTAAGTAGGGATTGATTAGGTGAACCAAGAATTGTTTATGCCTTGATAAGAGGTTAAATAAGTTGGATAAAACCTAGGAAAACATGTAAAAACAATCATATAAGGAGGAAATCTAATAAGGTGGTCTAAACCATAAAGGTTACAGTCAAGCCTAAAAGGTAGGGTTTTGTCCTATTGTCTAAATGGGAAGTCACTTATGCTTCTAGCCTTAGATATGCATTTTAACATATTATATAATGTTTATGGGATAATAAAATAGATGTTATATCTCTTTTTTGTAGATAAATCATAAGGAATTCATTTTTTAGCTCAGAGACAACATTAGGCTTGAATGAGCAACTTTAGATGCTCACATCTTCTTGGAGATTGTGCATGGAGGTATAAGGAGTTTTGGAAGGTTTACATAGGTATTTACCCTTGAATTTGTGGAATTTTTTTTAAATTCTAATGTTCTAACTTTATGAACAAAGCTTAATAGTGGAAATGACTCAAAACCCTTATAAACCCTTCGAAATGACCTAATGAAGGAAGTAAAGATGGAAAGTTACTCTAATGGAATATAATAAAAATTAAATTGGATTTAGGTTTTATATTCTTATTTATGTCTTCCCCCCATTAATTTTTGTGCTAACCTATCTGTACGAACAAAGTATAAAATTGGTTATTCTGACTATTTTGTGCATTATGTAGGTTCTTAGAGGTTTCAAGAGATGAAATTAACTTTGGGAGGAATATTGAGAATTATTATAAACCCTCATGTCCATTTCATTCTTTATAAAAACTTCTAAGTGTTCCTACTAGTAGCTTCATCTCAGCCATTCAAAATTGGCAAAGTGAATAAGATAGTGAGAAGTGTGAGAACTTCATGTGGAAGCCTATTTAAGGTGTACCTAAGAAATATAAGGACATGTAGAGTATTTTTAAGTGTCATCCACTCCCTTTTATGTATTTTCATGAGAAAATGAAGTCATTTTTTAGGCCAAGGGTGAAAGGTGTGTGAAAGAGGAGTTTCTTTAACTACAGGTAGCGATGGCTCACTTTATGAGGAATTTAGGTGATTTAGAATGAAACTATTGTATGGAAAAGAATGTCTAAAACCCTTTCCTCTCATTAAAATCATTAAATATATCCATATTTATTTTTTGGATGTTCCAATAGAGGTGAATGATGAAGATAGTTTTTTGAGTCAGTAAAGGGAATTTCATGCCACATTTCAAGAGTTTCATGACTTAGGGTGCTGCTTGTGCTTTCTAAACTTGTATGACAAGTTTCACATTCTCTTTTCATGCACATGAAACTCCTTTACTTATCTTTACATGTGTCCTTGTGACCTTTGGGCTTCTTTGTTCTCTTTTCTCTCTCAAGTTCTATAAGAACTAGCCATTTTTACCTTTGTAAAATATGCTCCACCTAAGTATGGAAAAGCCCTGCTTATTTGCATACCATCGATTAGTAAATACTATTGATTTTAACTCTTTTATGATTTTTCATAGAGTGTTCATTTGAATGATAGATCTTATTTAGTGATGATTGTTATTTTCTTAGCATTGTTGTCTCATTCTTTCACCTATTTATAGTTTGAAAGCTTCTTCTTGTAGGTCATGTGAAGTGTTCTATGAAGTATCAAGGTTGACTAAGTTAATATATTTAAATAGTGACATTTTAGGCCTCTTATCTAATCTTCCTAACCTAAACATTCATCACAACCTCATAATTATATATTGATGTGAGAATATTCAGATTACAGAAGTGTATGCCTATTTAGTCTCTTGGTCTCATGTGTGACATGTAGCTAGTTGGTAGTCATCAATAAATTTGGTGTATCACCACCTTTAAGATATTTTACTTTCAATTTTTTCTCCCTTTTCCTTATAATCATAGGTTTAGTAGTGATCTCAAAGTGGTACATCAAGGGAGTTATCCCTATCTATAGATCCACTCATCTTAGGCTACCCATATCCTAGAGGTGTTTCATTTGTGCCACTTAGATGGGGAAAGTTGAGACATCTCCTCAAAGGGTGAAAATCTAAGTGAAAATATTTTTTTGCATGCCTATTGGAACTCATTATCCAAGAAGTTAAAAGATTGTTTGTGTTGTCTTTCAACACACCAACATTTAGAGGCATCTATCTAAACATCAATGGCAACTCTAAGATTACATCAATTGGTCAAGTAGCCTAGGTATTCCTTTTGAATATTTTTGATAATCATTCATTGTGTTCTTGCTTCTTAATAAAGTCCCATGGTTGGTTTTGGTGTTGAGTATTATTTTACACAAGTTGGTGAGATATCTCAATCTTATGGCATTCCCTATCAATCTTTGTGTGATTATTATCATCCTTGTCATGATCCTTAATAGCTTCAATATGACCCTTATCAATCTTGTCATGAATTATATCAGTCCTATAACCAAACTTCTCAATATCTTTCTCCTTCTAGTCAACCTACTCACCTCTCAAATCTATCCATTTTAACTTTCAAGCAAACTCTCTTGGGTTATGAGAGGTACACGATAGATCTTGACACATAAAGGTGAAATGGTATACATTTTCCTAGTCATCTCATTCATAATGTGAGAGATGCATTAGATCTGGTTAAAAGAGAGTAGCACCTATTGGGAGAGTAAATTGGCAAATGCTAAAAAATGAGATGCTAGATGTGAGTGGCCTGGTTGTATCTTTAGAAGATAAGTTAAGAATTCATGAGGAATACCCTCACCAAATCTATCAACCCTAATATCCACCTCCAAAATATTTATATCTGTTCTATTTCACCCCTACTCATGAACATAATCAAGATTATTAAATTTATCTTTTTCCTAATTAGCTAGAAGAGAGAGTTGGAAAGACAAAATTGGTTTTTAAAGTAAACCTTGATAGGTGGATTGAGTTAACCAATAAGAAAATGAATCAGTACATCTTATTATTAAAGGAAGTAGAATCTAAGCCCTCATTTTCCTCTCCCATTACATCCCCACCTCAAGAAGAGATTTCTAGATATGAAATCCCAAGTTGGAGATAAGGTAGAGAATCCAAGCCTAAAGAGGTCCCATGTTTCTTGAACACTTCATCCACTCCTTAAATTGCATCACTACCTTAATAAGGAACTCCCAACCCTAAAATCCTAAGCTATAATAAGGTAGTGGAATCATGGGAAAATAAATGGGATAAAATCCTAGATAAAGAGTGTGAAGTTGAGAAAGAACTTGATCCTATGCAAGACCCTCTAACCCTTCCTCAAAAGACCTCTTGTTTTCCATGTCAGCCCTCTTGTACTCTTTACCCTCATGAAGATTCATGTTAACTTAAAGAGATAATTTTCCAAGATAACCTAACCAAGAAAATTGAGGAGTTAGAGTGGAGAATGAAATTTTTGAGTCAAGGTGTGATGGAAGGCTTAGATTCAAAAGAAGATCATATGCTTAAACACACCCCGTCTAACCTTCCTCAAGAGATTATTCAAGATAAATCAGATTTAAATGAAGATATTGTCAAATGGAAGGAATAAAATCAAGATATTTTAGCCCAAGGTCTACCTCCCCTTCCTCAAGAATTCCCAAAAGGATCCCCTATAATTCACTCTAAATCTGATGTTGACTTTTATTTGCCACCTCCACAAACTACGTCTTGTGCTCACCCCATCACCCTTTTCCTTGATGGACCTATGGTATGGGAACCTAAAGAGAAGCACTTGGTTGAGAATAATTTAAAACTTTAATTGAAGAAAATATAGCTCCTTGGCAACCTCATTGGGCTAAGTTACCTAATTACAAGATGCCTAGTCTTGGCATCACCAAGAAGGAGAAGGAAATTGAGGATCTTGCATCCCTTGAGAACCAAAATCAGATTATAATAGTTGATATACAACCTGAGAGTCCTTAAGAGTTTCCAAATTCTACATAAGAAATGAGCCCTTGTGTTGAGTCTTCTTGTTGTGTTGATAATGAAGAATGCCTTCCTTGTGTCAAAGAAGAAATCTTGGTTAAAGTCCTTTTGAATTATAAAGAAGAAGATAAAAGATATTCTCTTGTTTTTCCCCTTCATGATGTTGATAAAAGAGAAGATAAAGACTTATGGTAGTATTTTGTAAGTATTTTCAATGAGTTTGAGTCACTCAAGGGGTCTAAAATTTCCTTAGCGTTGATTACAAGTGATGGTAAGCAAGATGACATTTGTTAAACTATCATAAATGAGCCATAACAAAGTTCACCTGAACCCTTGAAGGTCCAAATAGGCTTCTATTAGATTCAATCTTCTAAGGAACAAGAAACTAATCCTCTTTAAAGTATGCCTAAAAAGAAGATGCAAGTTGATCATGAGATGAAGAGTGGATAGCAATATGAGGTATGTGTATGAGACCAAGAGGAATATATTTACATTGGAAACCTATTTGAATATGGTCTACTTGAGAGCATAACAATTGAAGTACCAAGGAATAGGTCTAATCTACCAATCATCTAATCCAAAGAGCAAAATTATTGGTACTATGATTCATCTCATGAAGAAAAAGATTAAAAAAACTTTCCTTTTGATCCTAGAAAGGAAGTATGCTTAATTTCTAGTTGTACATAGTTGTTTATTTTTTATTTTCTCTAAGTGCTTTGAGCATAGTGTGTGTTTTGTTAGTGTGTTTACTTTAATTTGTGTGTGTCCTTTATTTTGTCTGGCTAAGGTAATCAATTATCTTATCTTGGTCCAATCCTTGTTTTCAAGTGTCAGGTATTCTTGTTTTATTTTAGACTTCAGATGACTCCTTAAGCCCATGGATAGGATAAGGCTACTAATCTTTAGCATAGCAGGCATGCTACCCCTATGAGTCACTAGTTTGTTCACCAAATTTGACACTAAAGGTCAAATTAGGACCCCTATAAGTAAAATATTGATTTTTAGGTGTTTTATGGGTCTAATATTTTTTTATAGGGTGTATTATAAGTCTTTCAATGTCATTCCATTTCATATTAGCCTTGGCCATTAGTCATTTTAATCCCTATGTCTTTTAGAGTCATTTTAGAGGTCATAAAAGGAGCATTAAATGAGTTTTACAACCTCCTTGGGTAAATTGAAGGTTTAAAAATGTTATGTCATGTGACATGTGTCCTATTATGCCTTAATTAGCTATTTTTAACTAAAAAGTGGCAAGTTCTTCAGAAAAAAGAGTAGCTTTCTTGGAAAAAGGAGTTTGGCACTTGTATAGCCCATAATGGAGTGTGACAAATATGATAAGGATTTTATATGACTCTTTAGCTTCCTTAGACTCAATTACATGATTAAAATACTCTATAAGTGCCAAATTTGAGCTAAAACCATTTTTCTCATTTTTTTCCCTTCTAGACACACATAACCAGTCAATAGGTTTATGCTTGGTATAGCCAACAGGGGAGGTTTCAATAAAAATGATCTTGGAGGTATCTTATACACTCATTAATATTCCATTTTATTTTTTTTTGTATAATAATGGATTTTTTTTCTTTGTGAACCATTCTTAAGAAGTTAGACTATCTAATTTTCTTACTAATATGTGCATCCTATAGGTTTTGCTCTTATTTAGACAAGTCTATACAATCCAACTATTGATGTTGATTTCATATGATTTTAGATCTCTCCTAAAATTTTATTTATGCTTGGTTTAGTGTTTTAATGTTTTTTCATGATCAAATCATCTTAGGTTTATAGATTGGTCTCATTTAAAGATAACAAATAAGTTTCCACTTTTTTGGACTAGAGCCTGGATCAAGGGGCTCATTCCAAAAATCAAGTTCTTTTGCTGGACCCTCCTCCAAAACAAAATTTTGACTCTAGATAATTTACAGAAGTGTGGAATCAATATTGTTAACAGGTGTATTCTGTGTAAGAGGGACTTTGAAGACAGAGATCCTCTGTTTGTGAATTGTTCCTTCACTCAGCTTGTATGGAAGGAGGTTCTCAATATGTGGGGTATTACTTGGGTTCATCAAAAAAATGTTTAACTTTCTCTTAAAAGCTGGTTTTGCCCTTCTAAGAATCATGAAGTTATCTTCTTAGGGAAAATTACTCTTCCCCATATCTGGTGGGGAATATGGAAGGAAAGAAACAATCGAATATTCAGAAACAAAGAGCTCCCTGGATGGGTGGTTGGCCAGAACATCATTAGAGCTCTAAAGGAAAATTTTTCTTCTCAAAAAAATCTAAGCTCTAATCTAAATGTGGATAATCCCCTAAAGAAGGACATTACTCTAGGTAATCATGATAACCCCAGATCAGATGTGACTTGGATTAGTCCGCCTCAAGAATGGATTAAAGGTAATTTTGACGGTGCAGCAAAAGGGAATCCAGGAAATGCTGGTTGTGGTGGTGTTCTGAGAAACCATGTGGGAATGGTTATTGATGCTATTGCAATTCCCATAGGTATATCAAATTGCCATATTGCTGAAGCTACAACTGCTCTACAGACCCTTAAATTAACTGTGGAATCGGGATATTCTAAACTGTGGCTTGAAGGGGATTCTTTGAGTGTTATTAATATACTTAATAACAAGAATTCAGTGTCTTGAACCATAGAGGATAAGGTTAAGGAGATGAAAATCCTTATGAAGAAATTTAAAGAAATAAAAATCACCCATACCTACCGTGAAGCCAATGGTGTAGCAGATTGGCTTGAAAATTGTGATTTCTGGGAGGGGCATAAAGTGAGGTGGGATGAAACCTTAGAAAGGAATGTGGATCTAAAGGTGATCATCCACCTTGATGCCACACATGCGAATGAAGGAAGGTTTGGAGCGTATCAAAAACTTAATGAGTAGGAGGAGTGGCAGCATGGGGAATGAAACCCAATTATCAAAAATCAAGGCCCTCAAGAGGGAGAAGAAGAGCCTGATAAGCCATGAACAAATCCAGTGTCCAAATCAATTTGACAGCAGTAGGATCCAGGGAAACATTCACAGTAAATAGGATTCTAAGAAAATGAGTATGGCATGTGAGAGGAAGGGAGAACCCCGTAAACAAGAACCCAAGAGTTGCGCAGAATGGAGAGAGAAACACCAAGTATGGAGAATTTTACAGAAAGGAAATGTCACGAGTTACATGGAAAGGCTTCATGGATCCAAACCGCACATCACAACGGCCTTCTATAAAAATTGGTCTGACGACAAGGTCACCCTGCATGGAGTAACTATCAATTTAACTGAGGATTTTCTTGCCAAGGTTACAGGGTTGTCAATGGTAGGAATAAAATTCTCAAAGCAAACTAGCATATCGAATGAAGCATTCTGCGAATTCCCCAAAACGGATGAGGAGGAGCAGAAAATGGTTAAAAATGGGGATTTTTATGAGCTAGACCAGATAAAAGGGATTTGGAGGGACGTCCTAAGCTGTATTAGGGAATACTTCATACTGGATGGTAGAAGTAAACGAGTGCATAAGTTCCACTTCATCTTCCTCAACCACTTCAGGCATAAGGTAAGTCTTTCTTTTCCATTCTACCTTCGCTACTCCCTGATATAAAGCCTTTATGCTCATAAGAAGAAAGAAATGTGCCCTATTCTTCATGAAGGCCTTATCCTACTCATTGAAGGCTATTGCAAGAGTAGGGCACTGGTAAAGTTTCCCAAACAGGGGAAAAACAAATTGACAGGGAATAAAAAGGATGAAAATGAAAGCAGAAGAGGTAAAACTAAGACCCCTATTCCTAATACACAGAATGCAGTAGGAGAAAGGGGTCGGGAGAGATTTGGAGAATCCGTGGAGGAAAAATTGGTGGAAGAAGATGAAACAGAGAGATGGGAAACCAATTCTAGTAATGAGGAAGAAGGACCTGAGGAAAAGGAAAAAGATAAAGACAATACTGAGGAGGACTCTGTAACCAAAAAAGAAGAGGAGGATAATCAGAAAGATGAGGAGGATGTCACTGTCCAGGAAGATTCTGGTGAGGACCTAACGTCAAAGAATGAAAAGGAAATCCCAGTCTAGGAAAATAATCAAAACATGGAGATGGACATTGAATAAGGATCCAATGAGCGGGAATTAAAGAGCCAAGAAGACTTCTTCGAAGAAGCTAGAAATAACCCAAACGAAAAGGCTGAGGATGGGAAAGGGAAGAAATAGAATGAGGAAATAAACATTCCTTTGATTTGGGCTAATAGTAAAGCTGAGTCTTCTTCCCAATTAGATGCATGGTTGTGTAGGGAGTTCATTGATCTAAAGAAAAAAGTGGAAACACTGGAAGAATCTATGGAAGCTGTTTGGAACAAAGTAAATGATATGGAAAACCAGTTAAGCGAGATCCCTGTGAAGCTTAAAGTTTATGAAAACAACCTCCGAGAGCTTATAAAGGAAAATAGAAAGAAAATGGATGAAGTTACATCCAACATCTGTGCAGTCGCAATCAATATTGGGAAATGAGCCAATGAAGAGACGAAAGTAATAGAGGGTCCCTGCAAGAGGACAAGGCAAAGCTCCAAAAAGAAAGACACACAAAAAGGAGACTTGCTGGAGGTTTCCACTCAAGAAATTGCTTTGAAAGAAAAAGAAGTCAGGAAGCTGATTTTGGAACTGGATGAATAATCTGGGCCTTTTTTCGGTTAAGAAGCTGGTATTGATCTCTGGTTTTATTTTGCTAGTGTTCTGTTTGTTGTTCTTTCTGACTTTTGTTTTTTGGGCCTTGTTTGGCTGAATCTCTAGGTTGTAGGACAATTTTATGTCTGTGTTTACTACCTCTAAGTAGTGTTTTTAGGCGTTTCCTGTGGGCTTATATAGCTCTCTTTTTGCTCGTTGTTAAAGGGTTTCGGGGCCCCTTCAAAATCTGCTTTTACCCCTAATCTAAAACAAACAAGTTTCCACCATTTATAGGATCTTTATGCTTTGATAGTGGTTTTTTGATAGTGAATATAGGTTTGTTTACATTTTTAAAATTTAATATTGGTGACATTTACCTTTTAACCTCTTTTCCCAAAGCAATATTCATGGAATTACAGTCATATGCAACATATGCAGTCAGGTAGCCATGAATGTATGTCTGCAAGCATTTCTTGGAAGGATATCATGTTGGAATAGAGGTTTTGAGACTTGTTTAAATACCTTGATAGTGATAAAAAAATATTTTTAATAATTGTTAAGGAGCTTAGGTTTTTTCATGAAACCATTCACTATGCACATTACACCAATCCTACTCACTCTGCATACAACTCAACATGCACCTACAGGTGCCCTCATTGGACTAATCATGTTAAGAAGGATATTTCAAGTTGAATAAGGTTTTGATAATGAAAGTATTCTATTTTTAATCATTTAAAGAGCTCAAAACTCATTTTAATCTCATAAATCATGTATTCTAACAACTTACTCATCTTCACTGCATGTATGTGCAAATGGCCACCTATAGGTGGCTTAATAGAGAGCTGAAGAGTCATTTTGGAGTGTTGAAACAAGTGGTGAAACTCCTTTTGAATTCCTAGTGTCAATTAATATCGTAATAGACATATTTTGAAACATATACTACTAGGAAAAGGTGAAGGATCACTCCCAAAGGCAATGACTATGTTTTCATGGATCAAATCCCTAAAATAGGAAAATAGAGGTCCAAGCCATTTTACCAAAGTCATAAAATAGGATTATTAAGAGATTTGGGGTATAAAAATGAATAAAATTTATTTATTCCATACATTAAAAGAGCTATGTAAAATATGGAGGGTATATGACTAATGGAAATGGTTGTTATAAGGCCTAAAGATGCACTTTTATGCACTATTTTCAGGGATTTACATCTACAGTTTTAAGCCCCAAAGAGACTTTCCAACTCAAGGTTGTATTATAAACCATGTTTCATGATTTAATAGTTTTATATAGTTTAATATAGAATTAATTACCTAATTATCATTTTTATATGATCTTATACTATGTTTTAGGCCCCACATACACCTATAGGTGTGCCTAATTCCAAAATGACTCACCTACAATAGACTATTAACCTCTGTATCACCCATAGTAGGGGCATAAGAATAGAGATATCACCTTTAGTTGATGAAATATGAATCCAAAATACCTTAGAGTATATCCAAAATATAATGACACTCCACTATAAAGTCACCTACAAGCTCAGACTTATCCTAACATAGTTGATTGTGTTTGACTGTGACAACAGTAAACAAGTTTGATGGTATAGGCATTGGTAGTACAAAAATATGAGAAAAATGGATCAAAGTAAATAAAAAATGACTCCAAGGAGATATAAATGGGTCTATATACATTTTTCTCAATCTTAAACATATAGGACTACCTACAGGTACCCTCCAAAATAAGAAATATAGTCAGACATGGAACTCAATCGTATCTAGGCAAGGTGTATGAAAGAGTATGTGAGAGTTTGGAGAGAAAAATGAATATTTTAATCCATCAAATATGACCATTATGGTATTATATAGTAATCATGATATACATATAATAGATAAGGGGCTCTAGATAGGTAATACACATTCTATATGATAGAATAATTGTGCCCAGTCTACTTATCTACAATTTGTCTTGGGTCTTTGAGGAATTATAAGGTCAAATCATAATAACAAGGGATTAAATTTGTTTTAGAGGATCTCCATAACTTATATAAGAGCATTAAAAAGTGATTTGTATAATAAAATAGGCTAAGTTCCCTCTATTTTGTCTCAAATAGAGGGCACTCCCCTTATGCACAAACTCTACCTTTTTTTAGAGATGGAATGATTAGGTGAACCAACAGATATTTAGGCCTTGATATGATGTGTAATAATTTGGATAAAACCTAAGAAAACATGGAACAAATCATATAAGGAGGAAATTCAACAAGGTGGTCTAGGCTAGATAGGTTACAGTCAAGCCTAAAAGATAAGGTTTTGTCCTGGTGTCCAAATGGAAAGTCACTTACACTTCTATCCTTAGATGTTAATAACTCATTTTTGAGCTCAAAGGCAACATTAGGCCTACGTAAATGGAAAAAAGGGATCGAATGAGTAACTTTAGATGCTCACATCTTCTTGGAGGTTGTGCATGGAGGTGTAAGGAGTTTGTTAACGTTTACATAGGTCTTAAACCTTGCATTTGTGGAATTTTTTTGAAATTCCAATGTCATATCTTTATGAACAAAGTTTAAGAGTGTAAATGACTCAAAACCCTTATAAACCCTTGGAAATGACTTGATGAAGGAAATGAAGATGGAAAGATACTCTAATGGACCAGAATGACAAGGAAAATGGTTGTATTTTATAAAATATTCTTCATGTCTTCACTCCATCAACGTTTTACTGACCTATATCTATGGATAGAGTACAAAATTGGTTATTTTGACTATTTTGTGTATTATGTAGGTTATCAAAGGTTACAAGAGATTAAATCAACTTTGGGAGGAATATTGAGGCATAAGATAACCCATCATGTTAATTTCATGATTTGAAAAAACTCCTAAGTGTTCCTACTAGCAGCTTCATCTCAGCTAGTCAAAATTGGAAAAGTGAACAAGATAGTGATAAGTGTGAGAACTTTAAGTGGAAGCCTATTTAATGTGTACCTAAGAAATATAAAGATATGGAAGGTATTTATAAGTGTCATAAACTCAATTTTATGTATTTAAATGATAAATTTAATCTATTTTGGGGTCCAAGTTTTCAAGGTGTGTGAAAGAGGAATTTCTTTAACTACAAATAGTGATGGCTCAATTTTAGAGGAATCTAAGTGATAAGGAATGCAACTAATGCATAGAGAAGCATGTTTGAAACCATTACCTCTTAATCCAATCATTAGATATATCCTTATTTATTTTTTGGATGTTCCAACAAAGGTAAATGATGAAGATAGTTTTGTGAGCTAGTAAAGGGAATTTCATTCAACATTTCAAGAGTTTCATGACTTAAGGTACCACTTGTGATTTTTAAATTTTCGTGATCAATTTCACATTATCTTATCATGCACATGAAAATCCTTTTTTTTTCTTTACATGTGTCCTTATAACCTTTAGGCTTCTTTATTCTCTTTTCTCTCTCAAGTTCTATAAGAACTAGCCATTTTAGCCTTTTTAAAACATACTCCACCTGAGTATGGTGAAGCCCTACTCATTTTCATACCATCTATCAATAAAGATTTATGATTTTAAATATTTTAAGGCTGTTAACAGTGTATTCATTTGAATTATTTATCTTGCTTAGTGATGACTATTATTTTCTTAGCATTGTTGTCTCATTCTCTCACTTATTTGCATCTTGAAAGCTTCTTCTTACAGGTCATGTGAATTTTTATACAAAGTGTCAAGTTTGATTAAGGTAGTATATTAAAATAGTTCCATCCTAGGCTTCTTGTCTAATTATCCTAGCCTAAACATTCATCATAACCTCATAATGAAATACAAATGTGAGAAGATTCAGATTAGAGAAGTGTATGCCTAATTAGTGTCTTGGTCTCATGTGTGACATACAGTTAGTTGGTAGTCATAAATAAATTTGTTGTATGATCACCTTTAGGATAGTTTAATTTTAGTTTTCTCTCCCTTTCACTTGTAATCATAGATGTAGTAGTGATCTCAAAGTGGTACATCAAGGTAGTTGGCCCTATCTAGAGATTCACAAGAGTCTTAGGCTACCCATAGCCTAGAAGTGTTTCAATTATGCCACTTGGATGAGGAGAGTTGAGACATCTCCTCAACATGCAAAAATATAAGTGAAAACAATTAAGTGAATTATTTTTTTAGAATCTCATTATAGAGTGTGAAATTTATTAGAGCTTCACCAATATACCTTCAACTAGATGGGAACCCTAAGGCATTGAGAAACCATAGTTGTCTTCTATAAACTACATCCAATGAGGATATATTATCTCTATGAGCTCACACACCTGAGATGAGGCTGAATAATGGTGTGGGAAGGTGGATTAGACTCTTTAAAATCTCTCATATCCTCCATTTCTCTATAACCATGCTTAAGAAAGGAGAAAATGAGTAAAACTGGTAGCTTGCCTAAATGAAGAATGCATTATGAGCACCCTACCTTGATAAGGATTGTTTATAAAGGAAATATAACAAAAATAATAAAAAATTACCAAATATGGAATCTAAGATCCCTTCCTTTACCTAAAAATTTAGATCCTAATATTCTCTCTCATGGTCCTACCATCTGCACATCTAAAGGGTTATATTTGGTTTTAAAGGAGCTCGATGGTGTTTGAGGATCAATTTTGAGTATATCTTGCATCCTTATAGCATGAAAATTATATGATATATCATACATGATCCCCCCTACAATCCTATAACTTCTTTTATATGGAATAGTTTGTATAAGTCTATACACCTATAAAAAACACATGAAAACAGTCCCTTTTCTTGTATTTTCTCCAATTTTCAAGCTTTGACATGCCATTTTAGGATGAAAATAGAGATAAAATGATTTAATTGACCTTTTAAAATATGAAATATGGTAAGAGGAAGTGAGAGAGACACAATTTGGCATTTGGGGTGCATTTAGCTAGTGGGAATGTGTGTATAAGTTTCAAAATGGGCTTTTAAGGCTATGAAATACATAGTGGTGGAAATATGATTAAATATGGACCTTTAGAAGACCTATTTTATGAAAATTCAGCAAAAAACTTCCCATTTTCTAATATTTTTAATGAAAATAAACTCATATGAAGTGATTTAAGGGGTATTTCATGGATTTTAAGGCTGAGTTGAATTGTTAATTGGGTTTGGATGAGTACATAATGGATAATGACCTTAAAAATATATTTATTTTCATAATATGAACTCAAAAAATGTTCAAACACACCTACATTTCTTATAAATACTCTCTCACAAGGAACTACTTAGAAATAGCCCATTTACTATGAGAACCAATAACCTCAATTCTATCAAGTTAACTTAATTTTATCAAAAGATACTTAATATCATCAAATAGGGATAAAACCACTCATTAGACCTTAAAAGGCATCTTGAAAATCACCTCTCTTACTCCAAGATCACTATAACCATTGTCACCTCACCAAATAGACTCAAGACATCCATGACACATGAATTCACAAGCAAAAACTATGACACACCATGACACTCCTAACAAGGCTCAAAGACTCTCAATAGGACCAATAATGACATGACCATGTAAGAGATCACCATGAGAAGGATAGGATAGTTGTCACCAAAAAAAATTTATGTTAGGGTTGATATTTGGCATTTGAGACCAAAATGTCAACATTTTTGGTGACTCTGAGTTATGACCAGCTTCCTAATCAATAGAACCCACTGACTCAAGGAAGACATCATGACTCAAACATGGTAATAAAACTTTATGAACACTTAGACTACATCAAAATAACAAGGCAAAATAAATATAATAAAATAAACACACTTAATCCTAAGAAACACACTTAATTTAATAAAAATAACAAAGTAAGACATAAAATAATAAGGTAACAAACTACTTGTACTGACCACTTATTAAAACAAGGCAAAAACTAACTAAAAAAATAACCCAAGATTAACTTATTCCTTTGGGATCAAATGGAAATATTCTTTGATCACTCTACCACCATGAGGTCTAGTTTCTTTGTCTTCATTTGAGTCCACCCAAGCATTGCTTACTATGTGACAATTTCCACTTACAGTTGGGGGTATGGGAATGCTCTTGGATTCTTGGGGAAGTAGTTGGACCTCTTTATTCCACTCTAAAGAGCATGAGTTGGTTAGGTGAGTCCAAGACCCAATCATACTCATTACAAATCTATATATCTTTCATTATTAGCCTCATCTCTACCTTAGTCATAAGTTGCTCTTGATTTGTTGTGCTCTCATGTAATGATTATCTTGGCAACTCAAATGTTAAGCCTTGATTAGTGCCTTCATTATGATCCATTTGAGATAGTAGTTTGTCAAGGTCTTCAACTTCTTGATAGGTATAAAATCATGGCTATAACATGTCATTATCCTCTCCTTGATTTTGCCTATGAGACTCTGGATGAGTAGCTACCATAATGTTTTTTTCAAGATCTTCCTCAAGTTCCTCATGTGTTAGAGATGTACTATCTAAGATAAAAAAAGTTATCTCAGTCCTCCCAAAAGTCTATCTCTTCATGATTAAATTTAAAGACATGGATTTCCTTACCATTCTTATAATTTTCTTGTGAAACACCATGTTTCTCAATCTCATGCTCTATTGAAATTTGGTCATTCTCATCTTCTATGGAGAATGGCAGCTCTTCAACCCACTCAAGATCTAACTCATCTTGTCTTGGTGTTTCCAAAACTACATTTTATTCTCCAAGTTTTGAAACATCATTAGTACCTTCATTTGAATCTTTTTATCTACTATCCTACTCCACCATCCAAATCTACCATACTGAGTTCTTCAATCGCAATCAAGATACAAATGCTTCTAAGAGTCATCTAACTGACTTGAACTACTCTCAGGCTCAATAATAGACTCATGTTGGTTATTTACATGACTATCTTCCATGAGGAAATTTGCTTGTATCTCATCTTCATCAAATTTAAAATATTTCCTTTATGGTTTCCCCACATCATCTAACTTCACTTCATGTTCAACTTCTAATCTATAGGGATGAACATGAGTGCCTATATGGATTTGTTCATCATATATACTTGAGTTGTCCTTAAAACTTTGATGCAATTATAACATGATATAATTCTTAAATAACTATCATCTCACTAACAAATCTTTGAAAGTTGTCTCCCACACTTTGATGTTCAAAATTTGCATTTATTGCACTTGGTTCCTCTTCACAAGAGGAGAGGGTGGGATGGAAATTAAATTCCTTAGCTTGCTTGATAGTTGCTAAGGTGTCCTTCTAGATTAGAACCTTGAGAGTATCAACCTTAGGGAACACATTATTCTTCTTATTAAATTTTTTAATTGCCTTATTAGATTTTGATATGGTTTATTACTCATGAATGTTTGTAGCATGAATGGTTGATGGGCCACTTGGAGAACTTGGGACACCTCTTGAAATATACTTGATACCTTCCCTTTGTTTAGTACTCTCCTTTTCAAGGGTAGACATAACATAGTTTGAGGTTATAGCCCATGAAGGCCTAGAAGCTGAAGTTACTATAGGCTCTGATAAGGCATGGTATCTTTAATGGGATCTTGAACACATGGATGTTGACTCGAAGCAAGATGATGAAGGTAACTTGCACTTTAGGTGGTTGGTGTGTATAACTAAATATGAAACTTGAAGAGTGATTCAGACATGATCTTGACCCCTACACCATACCCAATCCTACATACCAAATAAGACAACTCACTATATAAGCATCCCCCAATCTTGGTCATAAAATCACTAGACAAACATAGGGGAAAATGGGGTAACAAGTCTATAACAATGATATCTTATGCAATTGAAAGATTAGGGTAGGCATGAAGGGTGAGTTATAGGTTTTTTATAAGGCCAAATACCCTTTTACTTGAACCATTCCATTTTAATTCAAGGTTAGAGTTGGGCTCATATGCCAAGTTCAAATTATCTACCATTACCTTAGGGATAATTGAATTTCTAGCCTTATCATCAAACAAGTAGTTATGAACCAAGAAGTTTCTAATGATCATAGAGGTGAGAAAAGGAGATGGATTGCTTACTCTAGCATATTTTTCTTGGCTTATAGGGGTGATTTACTAATGAAAAAGGGCTTGGTATTCAATATCTTTTTGTTGCCTGAGACATTCCTTCAACATATTTCTTTCCTCCCTTAGCTTATTAATTTCTAAGTTCATATCATCATTGCTTTGTGTAGGCTGACTATAAGGAACATCAGGTTAGTACCATGATTGTTCATGAGGATAAGAAGGTTGTCAAGGAGGTGGACAAGGCTCACAATGAGGTTGATAATGTTGGTAGTAAACAGGCCCATTATAAGGTTGATAAGGGTTGGCATAAGGTTGATAGGGGTTATGGTAGGGATGATACAAAGGTGAATGACATAAATTTGCCCCATATCCTACCATAACTTCTCATGGAACATATACACATTGACATGAATTATGAATAGGAACCCCCTTACCTCTATAATGATAAATTTGTGATATCTCTCAACATGAAATTTGACTGCAAATTCTTTCTAAAATGCATGAACCTACTCAAGATGACATTAAGGCTACAAGTGAGTGCCTCAATAGTCAAATCTCATCCCACTAGGTGTATTAGAATTGTTAGAAACCTAATTTTCACTATTTTAACGAGGTTTTTTATACCTACTTCAAACTTGGACTAACATTGGAATGGTCTAAAGGCTATGGGTTACCTTATAACTAGACCATCCCCTAAATTATGGGGATATATCCCCTAGTCCATCACATATGGCTTAGTTTACTAAAACCTACTATTATTGGGGTGTAAATATAAATAAAGTACATAAAAAAATATACTTTAAGGGGATGGTGATATACCTATATTACTTATCCACTCAATTTGAACTCTTAACAACACTAATAGACAATTCATAAAACTAAATAACTATCTTCAATGGATTCCAAGTAATAATGTTTCATATATAGGTTTGTTTAAAGGACTAAATCATGATGGTGATGAGAGGAAGGCCTCTTTAAAGTCACCTACAATAATATTTCCACTCCAAAATTGAGCCATCAACATCATAACACACTAGATAACTTGCATAACTAGGTGAGACTTAAACCTTAAAAGGGGAAGATTACACCAATTATTCATATAAAAACAAGTGAGTACATATTAGATACTAATCATGAAGAAACTACAATATTATATTCATCATTTTAATAGGTTATAAGTATAAAACCATGCATAGTTTCCTCATACCCAGGTGAGGGATACAAATCAAGGCCATAAGTTCTAAATATATAGCATAAAGAGAAGAGATAAAGGGGGAGAATAGAATGGATATGAGAAGTAAGGATCATAAATTACAATCATACATCCATTAATTTAGTTAAATTAGTTATGAATAGTTCTTCAGTTGACTCTCCATCCTTTGAGGCTCTTCAATGACCCCTTATGCATTGAGGTGAGGTAGTGAAGTATGTGGTTGACTTATTTAACCTCTATTGAAAATTTTTATTCCCATATTTATGTCAAATAACTCCTATTATTGCCAATTAAAACTTTAAATAGATGTAACTAAGCCCTCATAAAGTATACAATAGCCCTTCTTCTTTTTAAGCATATTGATTAGGTCAAGAAACTGCCTTGTCTCTCCATTATGGCCATTAAATGTGAACTTTACTCATTAAATAAATAAATTATATGGAATAATACCATATAATAACTCAATTCATCATCCCCTCAATGCTAACTTTCATTCTTCTTGGTTGACCAAGTAGGTCCATTAGGCTTATTAGGCTTAGTTACTTGACTATGTGTGTTTGGAAGTTATGGAAATATGTTCAATACCTTGAGATAATATGAATTTATAGGTTTTAGGTCTGAAAAAACATCAAATACCATAAAATAGGCCATTTTGAGCAAGAAATACCTATAATTTTGTAAAATTAGTTGACAAGATCACCTTACCCTTTCACACCTACAGACTAGATGTTTAGAAGAGAGTTATTTAGGAACTTACAATAATCAATTTCTTAATTTTATGACTTTTGAATATGAATAAGTGTTAAAATTCCCCCTCCAATGATTTTAATCCTTCAAAATAACTCTCCACCCTACAAATCTCTTAGAATCCTAAAAAAGTACACTTTTCTACCAAATACATATAGTGTTTATATGTCTAAGTACCATGTTCAAGTGATCCTATGAGCTATATTTATGTTTCAAGTGTTTATCATACCATTCATGAGGGTTTGACTACCAAAATATCAAGTTTTCCAAAATTGGGTCTGCCTTAGGGTTAAAAAGGGTTTTAGATATCCACCATCTTAATGATGGTTCCTAAAGTAAGGACCTCCAAAATAAAACTTATTGCCATGGTTATTTATTACATGTATGCCTTAAAATTTATTTATAATATTGAGTTCCCATTCAAAATTTATGTCAAGATATGAATGTAGGAAAGTGTACTTGTAATCTTCTACAAGCAATCTGGACATTCTATCAGTCTTAACAATGATTCATAGAAGTGGGACCCTTAAACAAACTCTCTCCACCATTAATTTAAATTAAATAAGGGTCCTAAATCCCCACTAATATAATTTTACCCAATTCATTTTGTGGTAAAATATCTAAGCACTTGAAATGATGGCTAGAACTAGGTACCTAGACTATGTATTTTGAGTTAGTATTGAGACCAAAATTGACCTTCTTTATTATTTTCAATAATTTAAATATAATTTTTTTTTACCTTAATAATATAAAATCTTCTCTTATTTCCAAAATTTATTGGTGAGGGTATGAATGTACCCCAAGGTGGTGGTGGTGGGGTTTTTACGCCTAAGACAGGGTTTCAAGCCAAATAGGGCTAAACTAAGTGTTAAGGTTCTAGATGACATGTATATAATTTATGGATTCAAAAATAATCCTAAAAACTTTATTAATCATTTTAAAACCTTATTCAACTATTATAACTACCCATACTCCACTCTATTCATCTACTTCAAGTGACTAGTTATGGTAACACTACTAGTCTATAAACACTGTATATATTTAGCAATAGGTGTTGGATACCTGAATGATATCCCTCTCTAATATAGTGATTCGGTTTTTAAATAAAATAAAAAATATATTATGGCATAATATCACACTTATATCCATGTTTATTCATTAACTCATACCTCTATGCACTTCATCTTTTGGCCTAGGGTTTGTATGCAGTCAAGATGGTGAAAACCTAAGGTCTAAGTTTTAGTTCCTCCTTATCTAAACTAAGGTTATTATTAATATAAAATATATTATCAAAATTATCAATTTCCTCCTTCAGGTGTCTCATCCCTTATATGACTTCAACATCATACATAAGTCACTAATTGACATGTATAGGTCTATTTAGGCATGATTAGGACTAGTTAAGTCTAAAAGGTCTTTTTCTACCTCAAGGGATAAACTAGTCTAATGAAGAGACTAAGGATAATATATAAAAAATTATACCCCTTATATTATTCCCTTAAATAACCCTTAATCATGTGGTTTCCCTTAATTCCTACACACATGCCTATTATTGCATATTTAGGCCTAACAGGGCTATGTGGGCCATTAGGCTCCTTCTCTCTCATCTTAAATAGATAAAATCATTTTATCAAGATTAAGAACTTTGAGAAAATAAAACACACTCTTTAATACAAGTCAATTTCCACCACTATATATGCATATACACATTTGGGTCTGATTGTTGGTATGCCTAGGCCTAACTAAGCCTCATTAGGCCATCTAGGTCTTTCCCTTTCTCCAAGAACCAAGCCACTAGCCACAATCATTGAGTATCTTCAGTTAAAAATCATTAATTTCTTATCAATCATCACATTCATGGAATTATTAGCCATATGTCTCTCATTTTTCCTTTAATCGATAGATTGGCCCTTGAAAGTATGTGAGTAAGAGAGTACACCCTTCATTTGTGTTAACTAGGTTTGTCTAAGTTGTTGATATAAACCCTTGTTTCTCAATACCTTGAATATATAATTTGGTATAAGGATTATGTAATAAGGTTCTTCCACTAGTAAATACACCCTAAAAACTCCATATGAACCCTATTTCTCGCTCAATTATCTTGTGTATGCACCTTGAAGTCTGATGACTAGTCTTACCTTCTCAAGACTCTAGTTGTGTGTATGAATGAGGACGATTTCTTATCTTTGTCTTCTCTAAGGTCTTCATTTTTATGAGACCTATATTACATCTATTTTAACTATTTTATTATCTTTATAAATTCTCAAGCTTTATAATTTTCACCTACATCTTGGATCAATCATGACCACTATACTCATTTTTCATGCATCTAAATATCTACAGTGACCATGAGAGGTTCATCTTGCATAATGACTGAAGGTGAAGGTTTGATATTTTTTGAACCTATTTATCTTCTCTAAACTTTCTTTATGAGATATTAGGACTCTCATTGAGATCTATCAAACCTTAACCTTGTTTGCTTCAATCTCTTCTGTATTCAACTAGTTCTCATAAGGCATTGAAGGCTTCTTGACTATGTTGTCTAGAACTGAGGTTCATTCATCCTCATATGGTATTTAATATAACATTGTGTAGCTACTTAGGGTTATATTAATATTTTAAGATATATTTTAGACTCTTTTTAACCTCCAATCAATGTAATATGGGCTTTGAAAGATAATAACATCCACCTATAGGTATGCAGACATATGGGTGGACAAAACACTCTTAAACTTTTCCATTAATAGAACCTAGGTCTATCTCCTTCACACACATCTTCAATGTACTAAATAGATCCATATAATTAAGTTAAATACCTTTATTATCATGTATAGATATGAAAACTCTTGAGATTATCATAGAATCCTTATGTAAGATTCAAATTTATGTACTCTACCTTCTTACTCTATGTTTGACCAAAATCATAGATCAACATCATTATATGGAGATTTTAGATCATGATGGTAAATGAGGTAAAATTTAAAAATCTCAAAAGAGTGTGTTAAAATTATTATAGATTCACCAATACACCTTTAACTAGTTGGGAACCTCAAGGAATTGAGAAACCATAGTTGTCTTTTAGAAACTGCTTCCAATGAGGATCTCTTATCTCCATAAGCTCACACATGTGATATGAGGCTAAAAAATGTTGTGTGAAGGTGGATAATACTCTTAAAAATATCTCATATCTTCCATTTATCTGTAACCATGCATAGTAAAGGAGAAGACAAGGAATCCACTAACCTACCTAAATGAAGAATGCATTGTGAGCACCCTACCTTGTTAAGGATTGTTCATAAAGGAGAGGGAACCAAACTAAGAATAAATTATCAAATATGGAATCTATTTAATACCCCTTAATTTACCCAAAATTTTAGATCCTGATATTCTCTCTCATGGCCATACCATCTACAAATCTAAGGGGTTATTTTGGGTTGTAAAAGAGCTCGATGGTGTCTAAGGATTGGTTTTGAATTTTTATTTCATCCTCCTACCATTAAATTTATATGAGATATCATACATGATCCCCCCTACAATCTTACAACATCCTCTATATGTAACAGTCTGTATAATTTGTACACCTACAAAAAAACACATGAAAATAATCCCTTTTCTTACATTTTCTCTAGTTTTCAAGTTTATGTTCGCCATCGTAGGATGAAAAGAGAGGGAACATGAGTTAATTAAGATTTTCAAATAGGAAATATAGTAGGAGGAAGTGAAAGAGACACAATTTGACATGTGGGCCCCATTTATCTAGTGGGAAGGTGTGTATAAGTTTTAAAATGGGCTTTTAAGACTATGAAACACATAGTTGTGGTAATATGATTAAATTGGGACATTTTAAGACCTTTTTTTATTAAAATTCATCAAAACACTTACCCTTTTCTAAGGTTCTTAATGCAAAAAACTCATATGAAGTGATTTGAGGGGTGTTTAATGGCTTTTAAGGGTGAGTTAAGGTGTTAATTGGGATTGGATGAGTATATCATGGACAATGAATTTAAAAATACTATTGATATTCATATTATGACCTCAAATAATTTTTAAACACCCTTATATTTCTTAGAAAGACTCTTTAATAAGGAAAAACTTGGAAATAGCCCATATATCGTGAGAACCAATAACCTCAAATCTATCAAGTGAACTTTATTTTATCAAAAGATCCTTAATATCATAAAATAGGGACAAAACCACTCATTAGACCTTATAAGGCATCTCGACACTCACTTCTCTCACTCCAAGATCACTATAACCATTGTCACCTCATTGAATAGACTTAAGACATTAATGACACATGAATTCACAAGAAGAAACTATGACACACCATGACACTTCTAACAAGGCTCAAAGACTCTAAATAGGGCCAATAATGACATGACCATGTACGATATCACCATGAGTAGGCTAGGATAGTTTTCACCAAAAAAAATTGATGTTAGGGGTTGACATTTAGCCTATGAGGCCAAAACGTCAACAATTATGCCTAATAAATTTCAAGCTATGGTAGGATATTTAGCCCCTAACTAATGACTTACCTTTGATCAAAGTGATATGTCATCCTTAGGCCCATTGAATAACAACACTTTGTACATTAAGGTTGGTATAACTTGACATATTGTTAAATGTGTCTTTGTAGACAATGGTTCAAGCCCAAACATTGTCTCTAAAGTTGGTGAAGTATCTTGGATACACATCAGTCTATATTTAGCCAGATACCATTAACATAAAAATGTATGATAATGAGGAATAGGAATCATAAAGAACCATTAGTTTTCTAGTGGTCATTGGGCCTTTAACCTAGAACACCCTTTTCCATGTATCGACTTAGAGTTTTCATGCAACTTACTCTTAGGCTAACCATAGATTCATGAAATCTAGGCCATACCTTCCACGTTGTATTAATGTATTAAGTTTCCCCATTCAAGGATGGAAGTAACCATACCAGTTGATCTGTAGCCTTACTAATTTTATATACATCTTGAGGTGGAGTATAAGAGTTACAATTACCATTTTTTCCTAAATCCTATGCCTAAACTAATGGACAAAAAGAGGATAAAGTGAAATCCATTGAATTAGAGCCTAAAGCCAATTACATCAACGTTAAATCCTATCTTCAACTTTATTTGCACCTCCACTAGAGATATCTAACCATTTTCACATATCTAACAAAGGTATAGGAGAATATAATACTCATGACTCCTTTCATATAGCCAAAATCGTCAGAACAAAAAGCTTATGGGAGACCTAAAGCCAAGATTATTCGCATAGAATGATACACTATGAGAAAATATCATATCATTCAACCCATTATCTTCAAATTGGCCTTTGGTCAAGAATAAGACCCTTTGGCTGAAGATGATTCATTGCTCTATAATGATAATCTAGTTGATTGTTACTAAAGTGCTAAGTATCCTATCCCTAACTAGATTATAGACAAACAACCTTATGAGGTAGATACCTAGGGGTAAAATATCAAGAAACAATTGAGCCAATTTTCATGACCAAGTATAAATTAAGTCAGTTATTGGATATAAATCACCTGGGGGTGACCTTGCATACCTTATTTGAGTTCCTACACCATCAACTAGTGAAGATGATGATGGCAGTGATGTAGGGTCCAATTATAGAATCTATGATGACCTTTATAATATTAATTTTTTTAACCCTTATGTCATATATACCATTAAACCTACATTTACCCTTTGTAACTTACCCTTTATCACCCCTAATTAATAGACTAATAACAATAAGAGTCTATAATTCCATTTAATGAGTTTGAGAATGATGAGGCCATTTGTGAATTTTTGGGTTTGAGGGATCATATTCCTATAAAATATCATAAGTAGGTCTTTTTAATCATATTGGATCATGTTGTTTATTTTAGAGAATGGGTGAAATTCCTTGGCCAAAAGAAAAAATAAAATCAAACATTGAGGTCTAAAAGTGAAAACCTCTTTGAGGCATTTTCAGACTAGGGAAAAAGTAAATAAAAATACAAATCTCTTGGTGAAAACCTATTTCAAGTGCCATTATATAGGGATTTTCACCCCTATTTATATGAATCATTAGAGATCATTAGTCTAAGGTTTATGTATGGATTTGAATATGATAAGATTTTTAATAGATCATACAAAATTGATTAGAGGTATTTGTTACATGGCCTTTTACACCACTAGGAGATTTAGATTCCTCAAATTTGGGATAACTTGAAAAAATAGTCAGCCTAAAAGACTACAACGTTGCCAACTTGTTTACCTCTTTTCTAACTCTTTTATAAGACGGTTCTACACTCCTTATGGAAAAAACTTTTAAGGTCAACATTAGGACTCTAGAGGACCTAAAATGGATTAAATTAAGTCCATCCCTCACTAAGGATAAATTTGAAGTCTTTATATCCCTTCTAAGATAATTTCATGATATATTTGCATGGGCCTATTTAGATATTCTAGGTTTGGACTCTAACTTCGTTGTACACCATCTTGTTTTTCACACTAATGCCAAACTAGTTAAGTAGAAGCTGATGAAAATGGATCCTTGTATTATTTTATTAGTCAAGAAAGGATTTGGATAAAATCTTAAACATCAGACGAATTTTACCTATTGATTATTCATAGTAAATTTCCACTATAGTACCAGTCAACAATAAGCTAGAGGGTATCAGATTTTGCACTTATTTGCAAGATATTAATAAGGCCTACCCAAAGGATGAATTTCCTCTATTAAACATTGACATGATTATTGACTCTATGCTCAAATATGAAATTCTTCCCTTAAGGATGGTTTTTCAAGATATAAACAAATTAGAATCTCACCAAAGGACTAGCATAAAATAGCATTCACCACTTCATGGGGAACATTTTGTTATTAGGTGATGCCATTTGGACTCAAAAATATAAGAGAAACATACCAATGGTCCATGATGGTAAATTTTCATGATATGATGCATAAAATTATTTAGGACTATGTCAATGACATCTTGGGTAAATCTAAAACCAAGATGATCACCTAGATGGATTTTAGAGAATCTTTGAGAGACTTAGAGAATATAAAGTTAGGATCAACTCTAAATTATGTATATTTGGTGTAACTTCTAGAAAATTGTTAGGATTTATTATCTCTCATAGGGGCATTAAAGTTGATCTTTTCAAGGTTTGGGCCATTACCAAAATACCACTACCATCTACCTTGAATCAACTCTATAGTTTGTAGGGAAAGATATAGTCAATTAGAGGCTTCATTTCATAGTTAGCAAATAAATGTCATCCTTTTACATACTTTCTAAATAAGTTTACCACTTTCTCATGGAATGAATATTTCCAAAAATAATTTGACTATCTCAAAGAATACATGGCCAATCTACCTATTTTACTATTGCCTACACTGAGAACGCCATTTTTTTACCTGTATACCACCAAAGATGCCCTAGGGAAACTTTTAGGATAACATGATGAACATTACAAAGAGTATGTTATCTAATATCTAAGTTGGGCATTGATCACATTGGAACATTATTATGCATCGATCGATAAATCCTATTTAGCTATGTTTTTTATATCCCAAATGTTATGTCATTACATGTTGAATAATAAGACTATTTTAATTGACAAAGTAGATCTATTCAAGTATCTACTATCTGAAACATATTTACAAGGCCACATGGTGAAATGGATCATAATCTTGAGCTAATTTTAGATCTATTATGTCAATTAAAAATCCATTAAGGGATAGGTACTAACATATTAGCTTGCAAAAGCTCCTATTCGTAATACTTGACCTCTTATATTTGGGTTTCCAAAAGAATCCATCATGACCATAACAAAAGCACGTCTTGAAGCTAAATAGTGGATAATGTATTTTTATGGTTCCTTCATAGAATATGGATTAGGTGTTGGCATATTATTTATCACACTATAAGGAGATCTTATTCCTAAGTCTTTTTGCATTGATTTTCCATGTACTAATAATATGGTAGATTATGAAGCACTCATCATAGGTCTTTACCAAGTAATACAATGTAATATCAAACATTTGTTGGTTCAAAATGATTCATAACTTATAATTAATCAAGTTACAAACCAATACCAAATGAAGGAAAAGAATTTTATACCTTATAAGGGTATGGTTGACACTTATAAGCAACAAATTTCTAATATTTAGTTTCAATGGATACCTAGGGCTAGTAATAGAATAGTTGATGCCATGGCTATAATTAGCTTTATGATTTAGATTACTAATAGAGCTAGAGACTATCGATTTCTTATGAAACATATACTAGCACTAACACATAAAAAAGTAGTCATCAAAATTGTTTACAATATTATTGGTTCCACATCTACTTGGTATTAAAAAATATATGATTACTTCCATGTCCAAATCATTCCCCTAGACCTTTATCATAAAAAAAAAAAAAAAAAAAAAACCTTGATTCATAAAGCCTCTCATTATACTTTACTTGGGCCTACCATGTATTATAGAAGCTATGATAGAACCCTACTTCATATTTTATCATGGTATAATTTGGATTATAATTGAGGGAAGCTCACGAAGGCATGTGTGGGATCCACAATAGTGGGGCCATCCTTGCTAATAAATTATTATGTATTGGTTTTTTTTTTTGACTATGGAAATTGACACAGTTGCCTATGTGAATAAGTGTGTAAAGTTTTATAATCATGTTAATTTGATATATGTTCCAACCAAAATTATTAAACCACTAACAAAACCATGGCCATTATAAATGTAACCTCATATATAATACAAATCCTACATCTTCATATGGCCACAAAAATGTCCTTACTGCTATAGAATATTTCACTACGTGGGTGGAAGGTATTCCCCTCACTTAAGTGACTAGAAAACATATTTCCAAATTCATCTTTAACCATCTCAGTTGTCACTATGGTATCCCCTTAAACATTATATCTAATAATGGTGATTCATTTAAAAACAAAAATGTAACAAAACTTTGTACCCAATAACATATCAAATAACACTTTTCTATTGATATTACCTACAAGGCAAGGGCCAAGTTGAGACATCTAACAAAACCATTATGGATATCCTCAATAAGATTGTCAATGATGTTGGTCTTAATTAACACTTATAGTTATTTAATGCCCTTTGGGCCTACCATACCACTTTTTGTAATCCAACAAGATCTACACCAAATTCCCTTATTTATGGTATAGGGGCCATTCTTCTTGTTGAGGTCAAGTTTCCTTCTCTCTACATTTCACTATAGCACATCAATGATGATGAGGACTATAGAGTAGCTTGTTTATAAGAACTAGATTTATTAGATGAAAAGTGCATGGCCACCTTGAATAACCTTCAAGCATACCAGAAAAAATTACATGGATAATATAATTAGTGCATAAAGCATAGAGAATTGATCTTGGTATTCTTGTAATAAAATAAAATTAGAAAAACATCAATGATAAGACTAGTAAAGTTTCAACCTAATTGGTTAAGGCCTTATATGGTTATTTTTAATTATAGTTTTGGAGCATATAGACTAGCCACACTAGAAGGAGATGAAATTGACAAATTGATGAACAAAATTCACTTCAAACATTTTTTTGCTTAAGGGAATTGAACTATTGTCTATAAGGATTATTTAAGTTATGCCACAATATAACCATTCTTCATACCATACCCATATCCCTTTCCCACCATACCTTAGCCTATTAACTATTAGATCTTTTCACTTATTCCCTATCACTTTTAGCCTTGCTTTTGATTCATTTTTACTTTAGGTGCTTTCACTAGTTGATATTAGATGTAGTTTTAATAGTTGATTTTAGATTTAGAATTTTGAAGGCATTTAATGGCTGTATATGGAAACAGTATGATAGTGGTCCTAAAAATTACATCCTCCATTTTTTGTTACATTAAATTTAATTAATCATACTATTAATTATAACCACATTTGGTCAAATAATTATCATTGACCATTTGTCATTGTTTCCTATAGCCTATGAATAACCCCTTTACCATACATTGCCACATCATTATTCCATATATTGTCATTTGCCTATTCTTGAAATTATTATTACTTATTCAGACATTTCACTATATGGTGAACTATAGTGGATTGAGGTCCATTTTTAATATTTAGGATTACTTAGTGTTTTTTGAGGTCAACTCGACCACCCTTGTTTAAACACTCTCATCATTTTATGAGTAATTTAAGTTTGAACACTCTCGCAATTTTATGAGCAATTTAAGTTAAAATGCTTTCACTATTTTATGATCAACCTAAGTCATGCTCTCTCCATTTTTTTATTCATATATTATAAATCTCTAATGATTCAATATACCTCAAAAAATTTAAAAACATTCAAAACCCCTATATATTTGAAAAAACCTAGGAAAATCCTAAAAATCACAAAATCAAAAAAAATATCTAAAAATTTCCATGTAAAATATAAATTTGTTTAAAAAAAAATTGGTATGAACTATCTTACCTATCCAACTTCATTTCTAAACCACTTTTCAATTTTTCCTCCCATTTCTAGGAGAACTACGTCAACTTGAGGTTCACACTAACTATGTAGTAGCACTTGGATACATGGGGTATCTCAAGTTAGCTTGGCCACTTCATCACCACTTCATCAATTTTTTACCTTTAGGAACTTCCTTTCATCTCCTTTATTGTAAGTGTTTAGGTCTTATAACTATTTCACAAGTAATCACTTGTCCATAAGTTTCCCCATCCTTATTGTTCTCTTACCAATATTATCATATGCTCTCATTATTTTATGAGTAACCTCAGGCAATGCTCTTATTATTTTATGAGGTCATTCTAATTCCAAGAGATATATGTATTAAACACTATGAATTATCAATTTATTTCATTATTGGATACTTTTATTTCATCTTTTAGTGTGGTTTTATCCAAAACCCACACTTTTGTAGCTTCACAAATTTCTTGTACTTGATGATTTCATTATTGTGAATGTCACCACCCTCTTTACACTACGCACTCAATATTTTATGATACCATTCATATATTCTTCTATAATCATCCTCTTTTCATTGTCATCAATTTTATTCTATCCCATATCTTGGAAGAACTACATTTGGCCTAAAGTTCACATTGGACCTAGTGTCCATAAGACTAAGTAGGTAGTGTCCACTTGCCTAGTGGATCTAGATTTAGCTCAGATACCACATCCTATTTATTATATCCCCCCCTTTTTTATGGCATTATCCCCTATAACCTAGGGGTAACATCTGTCATCATACTTGTGTCATTGTTCCCTATAGCCTAGGGGCAACCTTTTATCATCCTGCCCTTTTTCGTTGTCCCTTATAGCCTAGGGGTAATATTGTGTCATTTTTTATTGTGTTTTTTTACCTATGTCATTTCTACCTAGAGCCTAGGGGAAACATTTTACCCAAGTGTAACACCTTTAATACACATGCACAAATAATTTCATTAATTCATTATTTTCTAGTATTCTATTTGTTTCTAACATTATCACTAACTTATTTGTAAATTGTTGATTGTTTTAGTTTGGTTTATTTATTTACCTTTGTGTGTCTTGGAATATTTTGCTTATTGAATTCTTATTTTCCTTAAATTACTTTTTTTTTCATTTTACTTAACTTTCTATTCCTCTTGCTTGAACTTAATTATTTATCATTAGTGCCTTAGTTTATTTGTTTATTTTCTTTTCTTTTCTTTTATTTGGTTGATTAACTAACTTTTTTATCTTTAGTTTATTCATTTATTTTATTTGTTTTTTTAGTTTAGTTTGTTCATTTATTTAGTTTGTTTATTTCTTTTATTTTTTTGTTTAGTTGGTTTATTTGTTTGTTTTGTTTGTTTGTTTATTTGCTTGTTTTTAATTACTTATTGCCTTTTTTTCTTTGGATTGTACCTTCCTTGGTTGTCATAATTCTATTAACTTTTATTTTGAGTCTTGAATAGCCATATATTTTGATTAGGTTATGATTTTTTATATATAGTCCTACTCTTAGTTTATTTGTCTTATATTTATACTTGGGAATTGATTATTCATATCTTATTCCTAGGTTATTTGTATTTGCACTTAAACTAAGTGTTCCATAATTAGTATATATTATTATTATATTTTTTCATAAATATGATGCATAATATCACAACTTATGACAAAAATTAGGCCAATTAATCTATTAAACAATGCAATGGGAAATAATTCTCTTAGTTCACAACTAGACAAATCTCAAACAAAGTCTAAGCCCATGAAAAATAAAATCAATATGATTATATTATGTGTTGATATAGATGTGCATATCTAAATAAGAATATATATAGATCATACAACATAAGCAAATAAAACAATACAACATCATATATACATGGTAATGTAGTAAAGGAAAGGGCATACATGTTTAAAATGAAATAAACATCCATAATGCTAAACATGAGATTAAAATGATAACAAAATGAGCATCATATATATAAAATAATGAAAATCCATGTATAAAGGCCTCTAATGAAAAAATATGAATGTTGATGTATCTCATAAAATAATGTAAAAACTATAACAATATGCTAAAGAGCTATCATAAATCAACTCTGAATATATGTATCTATGGGCCCTATAGTAGGAGGTGGCCTCGATGACCCTAGTGGTCCTAGTGGAAGAGGTGGTTGTGGATACTGCACTGAATATCCTAAGGTTTTTGTCCCATGTGGCACAGTCCTAGCCCAACCTAATCTGCTACCAGTCCTTTGCATGGCTCATACCTCAAATATAACAATATATTAATCTCTAGGGACTCTGGTCTCATATGTTTGGCAATAATAAGATGCCTCATCCTTATCTTGAAGGATCTCAAGTATCATCTATGAAAATCATGTCTATAGGTTGGCTCATTGAGCCTCATCCTACTCATGATAGAACCTTTGTACATCTGCCAACATATGATATCTATCTGATATAGCCTAGTCTCACTCTACCTATATTTGTCCCTAAACTTGCATCATTTATGCCACATATGCCTTTAACTAGGTAATTTTTGATTGAAGTGTAGTCATGTCCTCATCTTGGATATCCAGCATAGACTGTAAATATATCATCCTCCTATTGTCCCTACCTACTCTCACTATAATTGATCATCCTACCTATCCTAGATCAACAAAAGAACTTACCATACCTATAGCATTAGGATCCACCACCATCATCACATGGGTGTCATCTCCTCCATCATCCCATTCACCATCCCCTCCATCATCTCCATCATCATCATCATCATCATCATCATCATCATCATCATCATCATCATCATCATCATCATCATCATCATCATCATCATCATCATCATCATCATCATCATCATCATCATCATCATCCCTTCCCCTACTACTATACCATATATTATTACTATCATTAACCCCACTACTGGCAACATCCATCAATATCTAATAAATTTAAGTCTAAATGGGCAATCTTGTACCTAAAATTGCATATACATTAGTGTGACCCTTACATCTGTTATACCTCTAACATAATCCCATGCCATTCATGGAATGTTCTAATATCTACCGATAACTATACTCCTTTCAATCACTGGGGTGGCATAGTTATATCTAGTAGCATGTACAAACCACTTGGGATCCTCTAGAACATCATGTACCATACGAAATTATCATAATACCTAATTTGGATGGTACTCCTTAATGATATGCTATTTCCTACCTATAATAAATCATATAGATGTCATAAATATTATGTACCATACATCCCAAGGCTACTAGAGCTAAAAAAGAAGATAAGGCCACCAGATGAATAAATATGGTGCCATATCATTGAACATATACCCATAAAAGTAAATCTCTCTATGATGTCCTTTATGTCCTATACCAGTCTGCACTCAACCATATGCCAATGGATCCTATAGGTCCCTAACTCATCTTTATCCCATGAGGTACTTTATGCAAATGTGATCCCATCCCCAAACCATGAGTAATTCAGAATCCCTAATGCTCTAGCCTCATTTAAAATGCACCTTATACAAATCATTGTATAGTTGGGCAAATAATATTAGCCCCCATGTAAATCTATTATCCTCATCCATCATGTTACAAATCACTCATCCTAGGCCCATGTGGAAGAAATGGTTTCTCTTGTCATGTAACAATATGTTTTTGATAATATCCATCAGTATAAGAACCCCCTATTGATAAATTCTAGTGGTGAGGGGTCCCAAGGGGATAAGTCATCAAGTCATAAATCTATATATGTCTTTAGTAGGTCATATCAACCTTCCCATGCACCATACAAATATCCTAAGAACTAGTCAAGTATTGTATCACTAATTGTTATTATGTTAGATCTATATAGAATAGCTTGTGTCCTCTCATCAGTATTTTGAGAATCTACAAGGTATTCTCAAGTGTAATAGTGGCCTCCCTAGTTAACAAGTAAAAATTTAAAGTCTCATAGTGCCATCGCTCTGGTAGGCACTCAAGTATACTTTATCTATGTGAATAATAGTAATTCATGCCATATCATATAAGCCCAAGGCCCACAAGAATTTAATAATCTCCATTGTCCATATATACAATGTTTGTAAATAATGGGAATGTTACTCACATGTCATCAATACTGTGAACCACTCCTGCAATCATAGATAAAATAGAATCAAGTTATATCTATGTTAATGTCTAGCCTATGCCTACCCTACAAGGCCTATTGTCCCCTCTCTCCTAGAGGTTGGATCCCCTTTAGGTCCTTTAAAGTTATTTATTTTTCTTTTTAGGGTGAAGTCATTTTTCTCATAAGGAAAATTCATCATTTTGGCATTTTCTACCATTTTTGGGCAAAAACACCATTTTCATTTTTTACAAAAATTACAACTTCACCTAAAAATGAGAAAAATGATCTTTTTGGTGCTTTCAATTATTTTTTGGAAATATCATCATTTTTATAAATGATGTCTTCATACGAATTCATCAATTTTATTTATAAAGCTATCATTTTACCTTCTATGAAAATAATGACTTTACAAGTTTACATCATAAACCTACTAATAAATGCATCATAAATGAGCCTAAGGTCTATGATAAGGTCACATACCAAAGTCCCATTATGTGCAAGTCACCCATGTTCCCTCACTCAGTCACTAACATGTCTCCATCTTCCTCTATACCCCATTTCTTCTTGATAACTCTCATGAAAAACTAGAGATCAAATTTGAAAAGGGCTAGACTCAAAATGAATCATTTTCACCCCATGCAGTGAATATATAGCCTAAAATTTATAATTTTACACCCTCTAGTGGCTAAGGCTCCTTCTGCTCACTCTAAGAGGGTTTACCTTCATTATTTGTTTTAAGTACTATTTGATCCTAAGTTCCTTATTTCTTGGTCATTTTATCACGAGACGATCTTATTGGACCTCTTTTGAGACCCATTTAACAACATTCTTTTTTCCACTTATACCATGTGTTAGTTTGAATGTGTATCTTCATACTCAAACATAGGCTTAAAATCATGTTTTTATTCTTTACCATCTCATCATTTATCCATTTTATAGGTTTCTCATGTAAGCTCCCTTTACAATTTTCCTAGATGCAACAAATTCTTTTCCAACTGATCATTGATCTATTTTGCCTTCCTGAGGCAAACTCATTATCAATCATGTAATTTAAATTTGCCAATGATTATAACCTCATTAGGGAGAATCATTATTTTTCACTCTACCTACCCTATAGGGGAACATACCTGTGCCACTAATTATAATTGCCTTTGGGAAAATTAGTGTCTCAGCTTTTGTTACTAATTATAACCACCTTTGGGAAAATCAGTGTCTCATCCTATAGTGGATTTCAGATTGATTTCTACAAAATGACATAATTTAAGCCTAAAAGTCACCAAAATTCCCAAATTCATTTGTACATGGGATATAACTACCTATAATCATGTTGAGGCATCCTTATTTGGGGTGTTTCCCTATATATAATGATAACCTATCTTGGATTCAACCTAAGTCTAATTATGACCTATCAAAAATTCCATGTTTAATTAGGGAATTACATTTTATAAAAAATTAAATATTCACTAAATATGAGGTCAAAGTCAAAGGAATTAGTAATATACTTTATTAGTTCCTAAAATTAAAATAAAAGGTGAGTTACAACCTCATAAATATCTTCTATGAGTTGCCAATCCTTCAAAATTGCTTTGACCCCACCTAGGGTTAACCTAAACTTGACCAAGGTTAATCTATACACAACTAATATTAAAACTAAACATAATTTCACTAGGGTTAGATTTAGTTTGAAGACCAATAAATAAGAGTTCCCTCCCTCTCTTTCAATAATATTTTGTGTGTAATGTTATTCTACAAGAATTCCTTCAATAAGCTCTCAAGAAAAGTTATAATTCCAAATTGATCAAGAAGCTTCACATGCCAATCCAATTCAATCCTCAAGTGGTCTTAGATAAGTGCTACCAAAATTTAAATTTAATTTATCAAAGTCTTTATTACCCACAAGTCAAGAAAGAACATCCTCTATGCCAATGAATGAGCACTAGTTTTATAAGGTAGGTAACATAGTTTTATGTTTTTATCTTCTATTTGTAATTTTGTTCATTGTGTTAATCTCATCCAATTACTTAGGAAAGAGTAGTTTAATTTCTATTGTATTATTTTATTTGAATTCTCTTTTTATTCACTAACAATAAACTAACTAAATTTAAATCTTCAATTTCCTAATGATACACCAAGTGAAGAAGAAAGCATATAAATAATTCCACAATAATTCACATTTTTCAATCATGCATATAGTTGTACTCAAGTTAAACATTTTTAGATTTTGGTTGACAAAAACATAATATCAGAGTCAGTTGATAGATTTGATTACATAGATAAAATATAATTATAAGGTTTCTTTTAAAGAATTAAGACATGCAAGATGTGTTCATAAAAATTATTTGAGAGGAAATCAAGAAAACTTTTGAAGGCCAAACCTCTAATACTTAAACTGATATGGTTTTTTTTCCTTTATTGATACTACCAACTAAAAATTATATAATAACATGTACTTTAGGGGAAACCTAAGGATTTCATTATATTAATATGTCAATTCCTACTTATCTATTTTAAGCACCACCATTGGTTAACACACATTCTATTCCTAGTACACAATCCCTTATGTAAATTATTCTATCTTTTCAAACTTAGGTGTTACAAATGGAACAAAGTGATTTTAAACATAATAAATCACTAGATTCATATATTATATTGCATACTCCATTGGATCAACATGTTTTAACATATCCTTTACTAACTTGTTTTTTTATGACCTTATATTTAATGATGGAAAAGGTGACCACGAGAAAAATTTGAGAGCATTTCATGAAATGTGTTTAGAATATACATCCAATGATAGGTTGTTGACCAATTTGTTTTTTATAAGTTTAAAATAATATGATCTAAGATGGTTCTATAATTAACCACATCAATTAGTTCATGCATTCAATCCTTTGGTAGAATTTTCCTTGTACATTTCTCAATCAACATAAACAAAAAGATTGTATATGGTCGAATCAAGTCAAACAAGAATCCAATGAGCCTATTGTATAATATGTCTTAAGGTAATAATATTACAAATCCTATGGTAGATAATTAATTGAAATAAATATTTAAGTGATGTTTTATTCACCACTACACGAATCCATTATGTTTAAAAAGTTTCTCTCATTCATGGATTTATGTCACATAGTTAAGGAAAGAGAGGTCAAATTATTGGCAATGAATAAGTTAAAATTTAAAACAATATAGTGTCTACTTCTCATGCAAATAATTTTAGTAAGTTACCATACAAGGTGAGACCAAATGAAAATAAAAGTGATCAAAATGCAACAATGAATGTTGTTTAAAAATTTACTCTGCATATTATATTATCAACTCCTCTAAAGAGATAATTTACCAATTTTCTAGAAGCTCCATACAAGGTTTCACAAAATATATTAGAATTAAATTCATATCACTCCCTCCAATTAAAGAGGTTGATGTGATTAAGCCCCTTTCAAAATGATTTGATCAGAATGCCTTTAGTTATTTTCATAGAGCACTAGAGCACACTACAAATAGATGCATTAGTTTATAGCATAAGATATAGGATCTAATAGATGAGAACATAATTAATGTGGGTAAATATAATTATATTTCAAAAGAAAAGCCAAGTGAGAATAACACAATGAAGATATTAAGTGATCCTTTTCCTAAGCACACACTCTATAAATAATAGATACATCTATAGTGCATTACACATACAATGCACACCCTTCACCAACTTCTTATCATTCTCATACATAGGTACAACATCATCTAAATGGCATCATAAATACATATCATACTTCAATTCCATCCAAACCAACTCATCATATTTTTAGATGATGGGCTAGTCAATGATGATTATCACTTATACTGTTTATTTGTTCAAACTCATATTGATCACCAACCTATATAGAGTATTATCGTTGACAATCGTTTAACTGTGAATATATGTCTTGTAACACTTATATATCATCTTAGATACATAGATAAGGATCTAGTTCTTAAAAAAATATTAATTAATGAATATATTTAGAGTTATATAGGTGAGATAACATTACCACTCTAGGTTAGTCTAGCATGTGTGGTCAATAAGTTATGGTAGTCTTTGATATGTTATTCAAATGCCTTTGGATTTAGTATATTTGTGTAGTTCCTTATATATTACATATATTTTTCTAAGTATATTTATGTTAATTATATAATCATAGTTCATGATATTCCCTATGAATAACCTCTCCAACCAAATTTCAATGTTCCTACATGATAGTTTACAGTTGAAGAAGCTCAAAAAGTTCAACCTACTCAAAAAGTTTAGAATAAGTGGATAACTTTATACTAATACCTATCCTTAAAAATCCACCCAATAAATGTTTTGATATAAAGTATAGAGAGTTACTCTCTACAGCAACACATCCTAAATTGATATTACAAAGCACTAAAGGTACTCCACAAAGAGCACCAAATTAGAGTTCATATACTCTATGATGGGTTCTGAAGATCCCTATAGTTCACACAACTACATAGCATATACAAAATACTATAGATCATCATAATCATGAATATGGAACTTATGGTACAAAATCAAATCATTTTTTAAATTTTAAGTTGAGACCAGTTCATTCATAATGGCATGACACTTTTCATTTGTAAGAGGTCATCCCTCCTATGCTAGATACAAAACCTATTGATTGTGAAGTTATTACACAAATCATTGGTTATTTTTTTCCTTATTATTTTTCATATATCTAAATAATATAAAAGAAATAAAATATTATCATAAAATTCAAAATTAAGTCATATGCATGATGTGTAGTTCATTTACATCAGTTAATTTATGCTCAATATATGTAGTATTTCTCTATATCTGGTTTATATAAAAAAATGATTCATAAGTGACCTTGAGTGAGTTAAAAAAACATACAAGTTACCACTTCTAGATGTAGTTTTAGGTGGTTATATTGTCTCATATCCAAAAAATTTACACAAACAAAACCACTCTATTTTGACAGTAGCACACTACAATCTTATATGATTCTAGCAGACTTGTCCTAGTGATCATAGGCTCTACTATTTCATATTCAAACCATTCATAGAACTTTTGTAGCTTGTTTACATCTAATCAAGTTAATTGGGGGCATATTCTTACATAGATTCTATCATTTCTATGACTATCCTTATTATTCATACTTTAGTTTAGTACAGTGTGCAAAATCTATTATTATTGATAACTTACTTGCACATTGTTATATTACTAAATACTTGAGTTGTTAAATATAATAATGTTAAAAGTGGTAGATAAACTACACTTATTCACACATGCTTATCATATTTTTATTATGTGTTTAATGATTTTTTATTATTATTTTTGGATTATGAACATTTGTAAATATTTTTTGTGGCTCTAAGCCCTATTGTATACTTCTATATGTGTGAGTGACATTTGAACACATACCTTATATGTGGTCATTTGGCCATCTTATCTTACATGTATTATGTGATTTTACATGTACTCTTTGTGTGTGTGCATCATGACCATGACGTTTGTTTGTTGAGTTTACTTAGTTTGCAAGGCCATTATCAATATCATGCATCTTCAAAGTTTTTTGATGCCATGATATATATCATGCATCCTCCCTGAGTTGATTTATATAATTTTAAATTACTCAATATATGATCCTTATTCACTACATTTCTCATTGTTAACATCTATCCAAACATAATATTATGTGTGCTTGGTTATACATGCATCTTACATTTCTATATTATTTGGCTTATCTATGATGATGTCATTATCTCCAATGTTATCATTATTACTCTTGATTTCAATTAATTGTATAAAATCATTCACATAACTTTATATTTTGAGCTAATTTATTATGCACGTTTCAAAACTCACCTCAAAATAGGGGGCATACATAGTGGTTTGTCTTAGAGACTAAGTTGCAATAATACACTACATAGACAAAATTTTAGATTTTGCTTAGTTGATCATAATTAATACACAGATTTTAATTTTAAAGTAATTTTAAATTACAATGCTCCATGTGGACAAGGTTGAAAGCTATCCATATCCATAATAACACATTGCCATCCCAATAGTAAAAAAACATCTTTCAAAATTTTCATAATTTCACTTAGTCCACATATCAATTTCAGTTTTGTTGAGAGGTAAGTTTTATATTTATGCATAAGCTATCACCTTTTTTTTTCAAAATTGAGGGCATCATGTGCAACATGTGTTTCAGGTTATCACATAAACTTTTCTTAGAAAATCACTTAATATTACTCAATTCTAGAATCGATATATACATAGATATCAGATTGGATGCATGTACATGACACATGATCATTTCTCTTACTCAATTTTACACCATTTTTTTACAAAAATAATGACATATCATGTCATTATATATGTTATATACACCAAACTCATATCATACTATTTTACACCATTTTTGTGCTAGTTTTGCACCAAAAATGAATCTAATTATTTGTAGTAATTGATTCACATTTTTGCACTAATTTTGCACCAGAATGATCTATTGAAATTCATTCAAGGATTATAAGCTACTATACTACCTTGGATATGAAATTATTGAGTCAATCACACCTTGATTTATTAACTAAAATCTCTTACAATGAGGATTGGGGCATGTATAGTCCAATCCAAGTATTTCAACATAAAAAATCTCCAAGGGTCTACCCTCTCTAATCCCCAATTTTACATTAAAAAAACAATGATTTGCATACTTTAATAGGCATATTTATTCATTTTTATTTTATCTATAATTTTATTATATTTAATTTCACATTTCCATCTTAAGTAAGGACTAATTAATACATGTTTCATTAGAGGTTTGCATGAATCACACTTCAATGTGTGGCCTACATTCATGATTATTCTTCATAAGTAAGTTCAAGTTGCCTTTTACTCTAGTAATTTCACTTTGTTGCATTACTAGATAAAATGGGGTGAAATGTAGACACATAAATTAACATGTAATTCTAAAAAAATGCACTTGTGACCAATCTTTTCACTCACTTAGCTCATATCCAATTATATGGCTCTAAACTGATATTATTTTATTTATATGCAAATGATTCCTATCTCCAAGAAAATTTTGATTTTTAATATTCATATTCACCACTCCAAGAAACTTAGATTCACTATTAGACATATATACATTTATAATTTAGTTGTCTCTACTCTTCAAACAAGATCACTCCTTTAGGACTATTCTTCTCATCGATAGTGTCTAAATCCACCAACCAGTCCTCCTACTAAGTAATGATTATTTTATCAAATTAAAATTAATATAATGGGTCATATTGCATGTTTAATGAGTCCCATTTGATTAATTTCCAAAATATCACTATAAAGACACATTATCTAACCATTTTCTCACTAGACGTTCACATGATGGAAAACCACTAGAACATCTAACTGCACATTCAAAGGAAAACATATATTCTTCCCAATTATGAGTCCACATAGTCCTAGTATCCTAAGCTAGTTTTTCATACACCTGAAAGGTTGAAAGTCATTTTTCAAGTATATAATTACATCAATATTACACCAACATATAACATTACACCAGTATTTCAAACATCATTATAGCAAGGGAGAACTACATGGATTTTGATCTCTCTTCAAAGTATTGGTGATTTAATTATTTTAGGAATATTTGAATCTTATTCCTAATTTAGTTAAGGGTTTAAGTTAATTAAATCAATAAATAATATTACAATATTTAAGCTACTAATTTGATTAAATCAGACCCTTAACTGAACTAGAAATAGGACTCTAATATTCCTAAAATATTTAAATCATTTGGTGAATGCCACTTACTTCGTTTGTGCATAAAAACCCTAGAAAACCTAGGAATAATTTCTTGCTAATTTTAACAATATTTTTTGATTTTTTACTTACATATTTAAATAAAAAATTAGCATCAAATTTAAAAATTCCATGGTAATTTTTAAATATTATTTTTCTTCCAAACCCTAGTTACATATACAAGTCCTTTCAAATCAATAATTTTTAAAAAGAATTATGATTTATTACCTGCATATTTAAATCAAAAATTCACTTCAAATTTTAAAATTCCATAGTAAATTTTACAAATATCAGTTTTCAAAACCCTAGCTGCATATACTAAGTCCCCTTAATTTTGAGGTATTGCCTTACATATTTTTGAGCTTTGTATCATTTTTATGCATATTCCAGTTCCTTATTTAGATTATATTTGTTTTATCTTTTCCTCCATTATTTAAGTAATTTTCCTTATGCCACCTAATCTCCTTGCATCTCTTCCTTTGACATGAAGTGTAAGACTTAGTGACAACACTCCTGAATTCACTTAGGTTCCTTTAACCCAACCATATACCATGGATAAACAACCAGCTTAGGTTCTTATTATAGATCCTACACATCTAAATTATACAAAGTTCCATGAAGATAACTTTGATAATGAATACTATAAGAATAAAAATGATGATACAATCACTGATGTTCATGATCCACCACATCAGACTCTTGATCCACTTTTACATATTATTGATAATGAAGTTATCCTCAACAAAGATTTGATCCTATAAATTTTTTGAAAAAGAATTAGGGAATAGCCCTAAGATCATACTCTTATTTTATAATATATCATGGAAATCAAAAAGGATAAACAAGTTGAGTCTTCCATTCCTTCAGAGCATCTAGTTGTACATGACACTATGGTGGAAACTATGTCTCAAAAACCCCCTATAATATCCCAACCTACCTCTATGCCACCACTAGCTATAACTATTACATCTTTGTCTCCTAATATGGTAGCCCTTATTCAAGAGATAAAATCTCTTCAATTCAAGCTACTACATCTTGAGAAAGGTGCTTCTAGACCTACACAAGCTTTCGATTATTTTTCTCTACTTCATACACCATTGCCACATCATATTGCTTCAACACCCTTTCCATAAATTTTTTCTCAATGAAAGCTCACTCTATATGATGGCAAGGGTGATCTAGAGACACACTTGATAGATTTTCATTTAGCATACTTGGACTGTGTGCCAAATGATTTGCTATTAACCAAGCTATTTATACAGAGTCTAAAGTATTATAATTTATAATAGCTATATAGTCTACTAAATATATTGGTCAACACATTCAATCCTTTAGCTAACATGTTCCTAGCTCATTTCAGCATTAACATTGCTGATAAGGTTTCCTATACCAAAGTTACACAATAGAAACAAAGGTCAAATGAGCATCTCAAAGTTTATGTTCTTTGATATAAGACTATCTTGGCTAATATGACTAGACCCATGGCCAATCAAGAGTTATAAGATTTCTTCAGATAAATTATTATACCAACCATACATGAATCAATAATGTTTAAAATATTCTCCTTCACTGAGTTATGTCATACACTTAAGGAAAGGGAAGTCAAATTAATTTCAATGGGAAAACTTAAGTATACAAGTATATAAAAAATAAAAAACAAGAGTAACAACAAAGTCCCATACAAAGTCAAGGTCAATGATAAAAAGAGTTATAACCAACCTATAGTCAATGTGGCTTTAGATTCCCCCTCAATGAGTGGTTTTATCAGCACCTCCTCGATGAACTTTTTCCAATCTACTAGTTTCTCTAGCCAAAGTTTTATAGTAGCTTTTGGAATGTAATATCATATCTCTCCCTCTTATTCAAGAAGTTGATCCAACAAATACTCTTCCATGAGGATATGATCCAAATGTATTTTGTAATTTTCATAGGTCATCAGGCCACACAAAAAAAAAATACATTAGTTTCAAACATAAGATACAAGACTTGATAGATGGAAACATTATCGATCTTGGCACTTTAATTGAGCCTCTTTAGGAAAATAAAACATAAGATAATTAAAATATTCTTAGATATTTTCCCATATAATTCTAAATAAGAGATAGGGGACACATCAGGTGTTCATCATGCATATAATACATATCCTCCAATAGCTACATATTATGCACCTTTGTATACAATTATAGAGTTCTAGCTAGACCTTAGAACACATTCTTAGAGTAGGAGATAGTTGAGGATGATTTGGATTATCATTCCCTCTTTATCAAAGCTTACATTCATAATCATCATATTTATATTTTTCTCAAAGACAATAAATCTAGCATGAACATGTGAACTATGACATTATTGTAGTATTTGAGATAATCAAATCAAGATATTACACTAATGGACATAGTTATCAGTGGCTTTAGTAGGCACATAAAGAGTTCATTATGTGAAATTTTACTTCCTCTATAGGTTGGGCCAACACATGTGGACAGATAATTTACTATTGTTCCTAGTGCAAGAGTTTTTGTTATGTTACATAGTTGACCATGGATTCAAAAACTTTGAGTAGCACCTTCTATAGTTCATAGATGTGTTAAATTCATTCATGTTAATTAGGTTGTTATAGTTGGTGGAGTTAAATATGAGTTAACACTCCCCACTTTAGATCCATAGATGTGTTAAATTCATTCATGATAATTAGATTGTTTTAGTTTTACAACTAGTTTTAGTTTCTCCATTAGTTTTAATTCTTCCTCCAGTTCAGATTTAGACATAGTCGACGTCTTCCTCATTAGCACAAAAATTTCATACACTTCCCTAGAGGTCTCTTTTAGAGTAACCATAGTTTCAAATTTATAGACATCTTCCATCTATAATGTTCACATCTAGGGTACTATCATTAAGATCTTATGCCTCTACACATAGAGCACATGTTTGAAGAGCATCTCCTAGTACCTAATGGGTCCTTAAGAGACTTATAGTTGCATCCAATTCTTAGAGTTATAAGGGGATCCCATTGTTAGTTTCCATTATAGATATTTTATAGCATTTATAGCATACATATCTCTCAAATCCATTGTCTCAGCCCTTCCATCATGCTTCATGATCATGCACAATCCCTCTCTTTGATATAGGAAACCATGATACAGTGTCTCCCATGAGACTCATCAATTAGTATCATCTCTCATCAGCCTTACTTATATATAGTTTCTTTATAATTTATTTTACATAGCTTATTTCAAAATACAAAAACATTCAAATATTCAAAAATACTAAAAACATTCAATTATTTCAAAAATATCACAAACATTCAAATATATCAAAAACACAAACATTTTAAATGTATGCATCATCTATGCTTTACATCTCTACTAATATGTTGTTCTATGTTATTCTATGTTATTATTTGTCAATTTATCTACATTACCATGCTTTAATTTATCTACATTACCATGCTTGACTTACATTTGTTGTTCTATGTTATTGTTTGTCAATTTATCTACATTACCATGCTTCACTTTATCTTCTTTGAGTGTGTGTAGTAACTTCTAGATCATTGATTACTTCACTCTGCCCATTGAAGGGGAATCTTACTTCTAAATCATCACATAAACTAATATATCTACCCCCTAGGGGCATCTTATACATGACTACACCATCTAGGTTATGTCACTCCTACACCACACACTCTAGTTATCATGTTGATGTATATTACTTACTCTTTTACATAGATTACTCTATCGACATTCACTAGTATATAGCACTTATGTATTTCTTATGATATACCTATTCTTTTACTACATGTCTTATACACTTTTAATTCTTGCTTTGATTAGTTAGGCATGATTATTTTTCTAGTGTTTTACATACTTTCCATTTTTACTTGCATAGGTAGATGTGTTTGCATTTGTTAGTTACAATTTCATCTCTTGTATGTGTCTTAGGACATTTGCCAATGTCCTTTGATTTTATTCTTGTATGTACCTTATGATATTTTCCAATGTCCTTTGCTTGTAATCTTCTATGTGCATATGGTCCTCATGCTAACTTTGCTTATTTCATTTGTATATGTGTGTGGCATTTGAACTTGCCTCATATGTTTGATTTATAGTTTGAGTGATATGTGCCCATATCCCTTATTTGTTTGACCCTCTAGCCACTCTTTTATGCTTATTTTCTTGTGTGCTTGTTGCTTATTTGCTTCTCATTTTTTGTAATTCCATGATTTAGATCATGCATTACCTTTAATTTTTTAATGTCATGATGGACATCATGCTCCATCCCTCCTTAACAACTACCAACTAAACAACTAACATTTATAGATTTAGTTCAATACATTACATAAGTTATTACATTGTTATATCTATCTAGGCATACCCTTATTTATATAATAATTTCCAATATAAACTATGTTAAATATTGAGACATATTTTTGATTATCATTACTATATCATTTATTTCATAGCATAACACACTTGTAAGGCTCTTTCTTCTAAGGGAAGTCATTACAGGGTCTTCATTCCTACCCTCAGAAGAGGGGGTAATAAATAAGGGTTTTGTCATAGAGATCAAAGCTCTTATCACTAAAAAAATTATCTTTCAAAACACTTATAATAGTAATCAAAGGTCATATTAGGTAGAATAGACCAGAAAAATAGTGATGATTACATAATAGTCATTAGTCTTAGAAAAAGGCAATAGCATTAGACATATAAAATACCATCAAACATGGACAATAGTTCTAGATACGAGGGTGTCATGTATTTAACACTCCTATCCAAACAACAAAAAACCTAAATTTTCAAAAAATAAGTAGAGAGGTCAGCTCAGTTATAGTTTTATCAAATATAGATCAATCTACATTTAAAAATTTTAGTACAATTTTTCTTAGAGAATCTAAATATAGAGGTAATCATGCACATCATAATGGATCTCACTTCCAATTTTAGACTAGATAGTTGGTATAACTTCCAAATCAAAATCCATGTTATAGACACTATTGATTGGGGGCAATGTGTGTGACACATGTAACTTATTTTATTTCTAAGTTTAGTATATTACCCAAGCATTTTCATCAATTGCATGCCTTATTCCATCTATAGGTGGTTGGCATCATTTAAATGTGGCTTTCATATAGGCCTAACCTCCACATTCCTAAGTGGCTTCAACATAAGCCTAATTTCCAGTCTCAGAGTGGATTTCATATAATCCTAATCTCCTCCTTCTAGAGTTGGCTAAGATTAGCCTAGTTTCTAGTACACATTCATCTATCCATACCACATTATCAAATTTTAGATAATTCATGGGATTTAAGAGCCATCTCATATGACACACATGTATACTAGTATTAGCTTTACTTCACAGGGCAATAATGGAGCCAAAAGACTAGTTGGACACATAGTCCAATAATTGATTAGCATACACATGACCACCTAGCTTCACTTAGTGGGAGATGATGGAGCCAAAGGGTCAGTATTTTCATTCTTGAGCCACTCTTAGGGAATTAATCACTCAGATCCATTTGTGATATTACTTTTTGTTACAACACATACCTAATATTACTCAACATCACAAAGGTTTTGTATTGGTTCATGTACCCAGTGAGGTGTATTCATTCCTTTCTCTTCCTCTCTTTCTTACCTAGCTTTGTGAATTATTATTTTAGATATAGTGTATCTAGTAAGAATTGATCTACTCTTTATTTTATATTACAAATTTACACTTCATATCATGCTCTCTCTATGCACACTCAACATCACACAGCTTTATAAGCTTCACATTTATAAGTTCAAGTACACTTTCTATTTTTCCTTTATCCTAGTATTTTTATTTGTTGAATCACTTTAATAAAGGGGGAGGAAATTTATTCATATAAAATGTGTAACTTAAGTGTGGCTTGTGACACCTAACCCATAGGTCCCTCTTGCTTGCTCACATGACCCTCATAGGCACCTTTTCACTTATTCCCAACCATCTATAGCCTTATAGACAATGATTCCACCTCCTCCAAGTAGCATTTATAGTGATGATTCCATCCCCATGGGTCCTATCCCTTTATAAAATTAGTACCCAACTTGGACTATAGCACTGAACCTTAGGGTGTCCATTTTTGGTACTCCTATCCAAATACATTTTTAGCTCTAATGGTCATTTCTTTTTGGTTCTCATCCTTCTTATTATTGGCCTAAAATGAATACATTTAACCTGTGACCAATATATATATATATATATATATATATAAAATCCCATTCAGATTTTAGTTAGAAGGGGTTGGAAAATATCACAAAGGAAGCAAGACTACTCAGGCATATTTCCCTATTCTCTACATATAACCAGCCAATACAACTAAAAGCTTATTCAAACCCTCACACCAGTCCCTATCCACCATAATCACACCCATTTTTATCATTTTACATCTTCATACACATAATTTCACAAATCATATCAAGTGGGATAACTACATATGGCTTGATACCTCTTCAAAGTATTAGTATGTAGATAGCATGCCCATATAAGGGGTGTGGATACACATTCAGTGCATCTTACAAAAATAACCCCCCATTTTCCCAAAATTTTGTCAAATCATCATGGAGTTTAGGGTTTGAAGACAAAATCAACTCTACAAGAAGTTTCATAGACATCCAACAATCAAAATTAAACAAGCAAGCTCACATAGACACAATGAACAAAACCTAGAAAGCTCAGGTCTCTTGGACAATAGTGGTAGAAGAGGAATATAGTGCCAGACCCTAGAGTGTCTTATTTTTCACTCCTATCCTTTCATAAAATTAAGTATAAATCCTAATTTGTGACATTGTCTTAGTCTTGTATAGTGAATTCAAGACCTTGTAACAACTGTCTTAGTTAGTTTCCAACTAAGTCTTATTTTCTTCACATTTATTGATATTTATAGAAAGGTTAAAATTATAATTAACTTATACAAATTAGTAGCTTAAATATTTTAATATTATTTAGTAATTTAATTAACTTAGACCCTTAACTAAATTAGGAATAGGACTCCAATATTTCTAAAATAGTTAAATGAATTAGTATATAAGCAACACTCAACATAGGGGGTGTTGAGATCAAACATAACTTCAATCACTAGCCCCTTTTTCATTTATTTTATTTATTACTCATGGTATATTGAGTTAGGTTTCTAAGTGAAGAAGAATGCATATAGTGGCTTCCATAATAGATCACATAGATTTGATCACACAAAAATTTATTAGAGGTAAAGTTGTATAGACCCATTTTTATAGAGGACACAAATATTATTAGACATTAGTGTACCCTACAGACACTATAATGATATGATCCAATATAGATAGTACAACCTTATCCTAGATCTAATGAAATAAATATCCTTGATTGACATTAACCTCTCATATCCACATAATTGGTTTTGCAATCACTATCAGATTCCTACATGTTTTATTTCCAACTAAGTTATTCTTATTTATTACATTCCCTTTTTTCTCATATTTATATATTTATCAAGTTCCAAATCAAAAAAGTTTATTTTATACATTCTAATTTTAAGTAATAATTTGTATAATTATGATTAAAATTTATTTAATCCCAAATTTGGTAAAAATAACTTGAAAATGGAAAACTCAACACACATTTACCATGCATGACTTGAGCATTCAAAGAAGGTCCTAAGTTACCATCCTCTCACACTTACATGTTATCATGTGAGTCAAATATTTCATTTTGTTTTTAAACACCTTCAAGAACCTCACTATATATTTAAAACCTACTAAATATCCTACATAAACATCTCCAAACTCTTAGTTCATTCCACCTATACACATTCTAGTTCAGCCAATTATAGTCATTATTACTAATTGATAATGACTTACACTTGTTGAAACTAACCTATTCCCAAAAACATATATTTTATAACATCAAATCCATTATTAGGGTTGGCCCATAAGCATAACATGTCAGTGGCATGAAGAAATATTTAATTTAATCCATATATAAATAAATTAAGGTATCATTTAAAATGGGCTTGTCAACACTTATCTGCTATACATCTAAACATTATTGCACATTGAGAAAATATGCCT